>LIAE01009483.1:4200-65159 GCA_002287525.1 Diploscapter pachys
GCAACTCTGGTTATCTGCGTCAAAGGGCACAAGGCAGGAGTGTAGCGCGTTTTTAAACTCGGGAAAAGTGAAAAGAAAAGATTTCTCCCGTGTTATTTGAAAAATGTTCACGTGAAAAATTGATGACCTGAAGTTTCAGAGATTGCTTGGACTAGAATGAAATTCAGTTTTATTGTTCTGTCATTTTTCATGGAAAGTGATAAAAATTGAAACACTTGATAAGAGATAATAATAATTTTGATAGGAATTATAAAATAAGTGATAAAAACAATTTTGAAATAAATAAATAAAATAACTAATAAGAAAAATGATAATCTCTGGTAAACTAATAAAAAAAGAATAATTATCGATTATTTCCAGGCCCGGCATGTGCGAGCGTCGAGATGCTGCAGCAGATGATCTTGAATGGCATGAACATCGCCAGACTCAACTTTTCGCACGGCTCTCACGAGGTTGGATTTTATCATTTCTTATCACATTTTATCACCTCTTATTAACCTCTATCAGTAATTTTATCAATTACTTTCGTACTTGATCACTTCTTATCAACTATGCTAATTTGCAGTACCACGCGGGAACGATCGCGAACGTGCGCGTCGCTGCGGAATCATTCAGCGATTCTCGCTCTATCGGAATTGCTCTGGACACGAAAGGACCCGAAATCAGAACGGGACTTCTCGCGGGAGGTGCTACGGCCGAAATCGAGCTGGTCAAGGGCGGCTCGATCCGCCTCACCACAGACCCGAAGTTCCAGGAATCGGGCACCGCCGTCAACCTGTACGTCGACTACAAGAACATCAGCAAGGTTGGGTTAAAATTTTTTAAGCACCAAATTTTTCTTTAGCTTTTATTTTTCCTTGAACAAAATATTTAGATTTTTAATTGCAGTTAAAAAATTGGAGAAAAAAAGTAGTTTTACCTGAGAGTTGGATTCGTTGCAGGTGGTTTCTCTGGGTTCTCGAGTCTACGTGGACGACGGTCTTATTTCGCTGATCGTGGATGAAACCACCGAGGATACGGTCGTGTGCACCGTCGAGAACGGCGGCATGCTCGGCAGCAGGAAGGGAGTTAATCTGCCCGGCACCATTGTGGATCTGCCCGCGGTTTCGGAGAAGGACATGAAGGCCGGATTATTTTCTTTTCAACTCTTATTATTCTATTTCAGGACCTCCAGTTTGGCGTTGAGCAGGGAGTCGACATGATTTTCGCGTCGTTCATCCGAAGCGCTGAGGGAATTAAGACTATCAGAAAGGTTAAAAATTAGACAAAAGCCAAATTTTTGAAAATTGACATATTTAGGTGCTTGGCGAGAAAGGCAAACACATCAAGATCATCGCTAAGATCGAGAACCAGGTACTATTTTATAAAGAACAAAGAACTTTAATCTTAGTGTTTAAAATTACTTTCTGAGCCATAATGCTGCGATACGTTAGCAATTTGTGATCTATCTTTAAAATAATTAACGCCTGAGATAACCAAACTAAAAGAGTGATTTCAGGAGGGCATGGATCGTGCCGATGAAATCATCGCGGAGGCAGATGGAGTGATGGTCGCTCGAGGTGACTTGGGAATTGAGATTCCCGCAGAGAAGGTCTTCCTCGCTCAGAAGGTAAATTATGGTTGAACGGCTCAATTAGTAAAATTCGTGCCTTTTAATTTTGTCTGAAATTTCGAATCTTTCGGAATTGATGATTTTTGCAAGAAATATTTAAATTTTAGGGAAGGTTTAAACTTTTTTCGGATTCTCAATTTTTACCTAAATTCAAAATTCAGATGCTCATCGCCAAGTGCAACTTGGCGGGCAAGCCCGTGATTTGCGCCACGCAAATGTTGGAGTCGATGGTGAAAAAGCCGCGTCCTACTCGTGCAGAGGGTAGTGATGTCGCCAATGCGGTACCGATTATTTTTCCTTTAAAAATGTCATGATAGTCTAGTTGGTAGAGAATTTTTATTTTTTTTGCGGAAAAATCATTTATAGTTTACGTGTTACATTAATTATTTTTCAAGATCCACTAGTATTCTCTGAGATTTCTCGAAAGAGAGAAAGATAGTGTCGTAGCCTAGTGGTAGTACGATAGACCAAAAAGAATCCGAATGGGGCACAGAGTCACAGTCACCTGTTTTAATCGAAGATGGGATTGTGCTAAGTTGTCCCGAGATTGAAGCCGGGTTTATTTGACACTGATCCAACTAGATCTTGTAATTGGATCTGTGTAGAAATTCGGACATTTTTATTATCACCGATGAAAGATTTTATAAATCCATAATTAAGAATAGGCTTGAAGACACTGGAATATCTGAAATTTTAAGAATAGTAATAATTGCAATATAATTAATTCTATGTTAAAGCATAGGGGTAAAACAGACTGAAGTAAAATTTGGATTTCCAGGTCCTGGACGGAGCGGACTGCGTGATGCTTTCGGGAGAGACGGCTAAGGGCGACTACCCGCTCGAAGCGCTCAAGATCATGCACTTCATATGCAAGGTAAAAACTAGCGCATTGTTGTAAATTACTATTGTTACAAATTATTTTTTAATTAACGTATTTTAAAATTTGACATATTTCAGGAGGCCGAAGCAGCAATCTATCAGCGTAAGCTGTTTGAGGAGTTGCTGTTCAACACGCCCAAACCCACGGACATGACCCAAACCATCGCGATTGCCGCCGTCTCGGCTGCGGTCTCGTGCCACGCCAGCTCGATTATCATCATCACTACTACTGGCAGGTAAGCATGTTTACAGCTTACCTCAACTATTTATCATTTTATCATGAACTGAACTGAACTTTTTCCATTAATATTAAAGTTATAGTAATCTAGAAAATTTCTTATATCATAATATTGATCTTTATTACTCGTTCTATAACTAGTTTTTATCATTAGTGATAAACTGATAATTAATAATTTCAGATCCGCAATTCAGTGCTCGCGTTACAAGCCTCCGGTTCCGATCATGACCATCTCGAGAGACGAGGGCGTTTGCAGGCAGCTTCATTTGCACAGGTAAACTAAGGCGATGAGAAAATATCGAAGAACTGACTGATAAAAATGATGAGATACCAGTTTGAATAATCATCGATTGTTTTTCAGAGGCATATTCCCGATCTTCTACAATCAGTCTCGGGACGTGGACTGGCCGACGGACGTGGACAATCGCATCAATGGCGCCATCGATGTCGGCAAGGACAGGGGCTTCATTCATAGGGGCGATCTGCTGGTCGTCGTCACTGGATGGAAACAGGGTAAGCTATTTTAAATCTATTTTTTACCACATTTGATAATGGAGGATTTTACAGTCTTTCTAAAACTATAACTCGAAAGTTTAGATGATCTTTTGGAAATCTATAATTTTTTAACTTTAAAAATTAATAGATAAATAGTTTAATTCAGGAGCCGGCTACACCAACACCCTGCGCATCATCACTGCCAACTAGATAAGAAAACCAAGCAAAATCGGATAAACCCCGCAATTTTCCGTTAAAAATCACACTAAAGCACCCTAAATTTTATAAACCGTAATTTTTCTCTCGCCGGGTTCAGTTTTTTGTTAGTAATTCACCCTCCGTCTAAACGCTGGTCGATATCACCCTTTTTACCAATGAAATTTTCATAATTTTAGTCTTCTATTTGCAAAAATTTGACTCTTTCTAGTCAAAAATATACTTTTACTTAGGAAGTAGCAGTTTTAGTGCTCATTTTTATCCAGAAAAGAATGTCGGCTTTTGATGTAAGAATAAATCTCTCGTCACTTAATTTCTTTGATTTCATGTGTATTGGATGATTTTTACTGAAGTTTTATCATTTTAGTTTTTTGTAGAGGTCTTAGCCAAGTAGTGAAGAAAATAAAGTTTTATCGTTAAATTTGCAATGCTTTTCAAGATATGCCCATTTAGACCCCTAGCAAATCCCTATTTATCTTAGGATATCCGATTTCAATTGATTTTCAGCTATAATATATCCTCTCCCATAATGTATTGTCAAAATCAAAGAGAATAGAAGAAATCAAGCATGAAACATTAGTGAAAGAAAGGTCCAACCCCTAAGGATAACCAAATCTTTGGCATTCCTTATTTTATACATGCCAAAGTATCGATTTACTTTTAAGCCAAGTCTCTGGAAAAGAATAATCGAATTTTTATTGGCCACCCCTTTTCTTATTCTATGAAATCTCAGAGGCTCTTTCATGCACGTTATTTGGTCATCATCATTAGATGGAGAAGGATGGTCCATTAGCGTCCTGACTAATCCCTATACTAAAATTAGCCTTTGATGCTTATATTATTTTTGACAAAAATATCAATTTCTGTTTCAGGACTATCAGAATGACTAAAATTATGCCGATGTATTTACTGATATCATTATACTTCATCTACCAAGTCCAAGCCTCAGATGATGAAGAAAATCTCATGTACACTTTATTCCGAGGCTATAATTCGCTGATTCAACCGATAAAGAATGCTACTGATCTTCCTGTCATCGTGAAAATCACCTTACAGTTGGTATTTTTGATTAATGTTGACGAAAGGGACCAAGTCATGCACACCAATGTCTGGCTAACTTTACGATGGTACGATTACCAGATGAAGTGGTCGCCAGTCAACTATGGGGATATTCGACAAATCCGAGTTTCTCCTGATAAAGTTTGGCAAGTCTTATAAAAATCTTCAAGATTTCTTCAAATTACGTTTTTAAGGCTTCCTGATGTAGTCCTGTTTAACAAGTTAGTCAGAAAAGCGTAGAAATTTTGAAAAAGTGTCAAAATTTAGCGCCGACGGAAACTACGAGGTCTCATTCATGTGCAACGTGGTGATCGACCACACTGGGACGATGTTGTGGGTGCCTCCTGCGATCTACAAGAGTTCCTGTATTATCGACGTGGAATATTTCCCAGTAATCTTGATCTTAACCAAACTTTCAAAATAAACAAGGTTTAGTTCGATGAGCAGTCCTGCGAATTGGTATTCGGGTCTTGGACGGTAAAATCTCGTTTTTTATCGAAAATAGGATCAAATTCAGTACAACGAAGAGGAAATCAAGCTGGAGTTTAACCAGGCTGAATGGATCGACTTGTCTGAGTACCAGGCCTCGTCCATCTGGGACTTGATTGATGCTCCAGCCTCTCTGGTGAATCTGAGGAGTCGCGTCGTGTTTCACGTCAAGATAAGGCACTTAAAATTTCAGTGTCTTAAAAGTGCCGCGTTTTCTCAGGAGAAAGACTCTGTTCTACACGGTTGTGCTGATCATTCCCACAGTTGTAATGGCGTTGCTCTCTGTCGCCGTATTCTTTTTGCCCACAGATTCTACCGAGAAAATGACACTGACGATATCAGTGCTGCTCTCCATCGTCGTATTTCTTCTGCTTGTCTCGAAGATTCTGCCCCCGACATCATCCACAATTCCGCTCATGGCCAAGTTTGTCTTGAAGAAAATCTCTGATTTGAAAAAGAAATCCAGATATCTCCTCCTTACCTTCGTACTGAACGTGATTACCATCCTGGTAACGGTCATAATCATCAACATATACTTCCGCAGCCCCAAAACGCACAGAATGCCCCAGTGGGTACGCTTCTTCTTCATCCAGGTCTGTTTGAAATTCGAGTTTTCATTTTACAAAATTCGGAATTCTAGCTGATTCCTCAGTTCTTATGCGTCCAAAGACCCCGATCAGTGTGGTGTAAAGAAGCCGAAGAATTGAAAGCAGCGATAACCGCACAGAAAGAAAGGAAAATCCCGGGGCTTGGAACGTTTTCGCTCACCCAAGAAGCCCAACATCATCCACTGTGTCCTAGTGCTTCGGCGGAACGGTAAGACGAGCAATAGTTCAAAAATCGAAAACCTTCCAGATACCTGAGACAAATCCGAAAACCAAAGGTGAAAATACTTTCACCGCCGAAACCAATAGACCCATTAATGCGGCATTTTTACCCGTTATCACCAGGTAGTTCGAAGAATCACTATCCTTGGTGAAATAACGACTTTAGACGCGTTCCGAGCGATTGAAGCTATCGAATACATAACCGAGCATGTGAAGAACGAAGACGAGCATAAAATGGTAGTGGGTTTGCGAAAATCAGTAAATTTGATCGATTTTTAGTTTCGAGAGGATTGGAAATACTGCGCAATGATCATAGACCGTCTATTGCTCTATGTCTTTTCCGGGATTACTATTGGAGGCACCCTCGGAATTTTACTATCAGCCCCTCATGTTTTTGAAGTAGTCGATCAGGATGAAATTTTAAATCGCATAAAAATTCAATACCTGAAAGGAGCCTCATAAATATTTAATTTAACTTCTACTTTGTACTAATTCATTTATCATCACATCATTGATGGATGTATCAAATACACGAATTATGACATTAGAACAAGTTAAAGTTAGGGTAAATTGAGAAAAAACCTAAGAAAATCGTCTATAAAACTCAATTCTCAATCTACCATCAATTTGTGAGGATCCTAACAATCCGTTGAGCTCGTTTTCTTGCGTATCTTGATTTTCGTAAGATTCTACACCTATTAAAATACGATTTACGAAAATCAAATATATCGCGGACAAATATTATATCATTGTGTACAACAAGTTAAAGTGATTTTCAGTGTAATTTGATATCGTTGATTTCAAATGTTTTGCTTTCATCTAATTATCGAAATAAACGATATTTACACCGTCGGAAATGGCAAACTCAGGTAAATTTCTTTAGATAGGGGAAAAATGCCCGTTTCGTCAAGTAAAACTGTAATAATACAGTAAGAGAATTTCAAAGCGCACTCAAAATCGATAAATTATATCGATCGAAAAATATAACTTCATATTTTGAGCACGTTTAAATACATAGAAAGTGACTATTATCAGAGGTTCAATAGGTTAAGTGATTTCAGAAATCGCAAGGAAAATTGAGCAACTTAATCAGACTTCGGGTCGGTCGGTGACTGAACTCTTTTCCGGTTGAATCTGAAATATGAATCCTTTAGAGAAATACCGTACCTTAAAAGAAATTACCTTAGCTGAGACCCTCTGTTTTCTTCGTTCACCGGAACTGGGTTTCGATGCTGCGTTGGGTCTGGGTCTCTGTGCCGCTGCTCCCTTCGGTCGACAAGCCCATCGGATAGAATCCAGAAGGATCAAAATTGCCGGCAGGAAGACCAGACCGTGCAGGTTGCAGAGGACCACACATAAAACCATCGTTTTGACAAAGACCTGTAAAAATTAGCTTTAAAATTTATGTAAGATCAAAAATGCACCTCAGCCATGTAAAGATTGACGAACAAGAGACTAGATACACACAGCATTGTACTTAACGCCGCTTGTACTGCTGGGAAAGCTACTGAGGATAGGCAGTTCGCTAGGCGATCTGACGGAGTTGACAGTGGGCCTTCTTGAATTGACGCCTGAAATATCAACATTTCTTTTCTAATCAAAAACAGCCGATTTTACCTGATAATAATGATATGAAACGTGAGCAGGTATGTCTACACTGAATCCGACTGAAATGATCATCGCAGCCATGACGATAGGGTCCAAGTCGGTTCCCGCCAAGGAGAGTATACCCAGGATTCCTTAATGAGCTATTTTAGCAAAATGTAACGAAACATCCATACCTGCGCAGATAGACAACACAGACAGACTAGCAATTGCTACGGTGAATAGATTGTTCAGGAATATAAAGCAGACTAAGGCCATACACGCTAATGTACCAAATACTGACTGAAAAGTTCCATCTTTAACTCGATCTTTATCATTTTAGCTACCTGAGCAGTGTCCGTCGCCATGTTATCAATCAGGTCCAGGAAGACACCATCTTCGTGATAGACTGATGGCTTGAATTCGGGATATTTGTCCACCACACCTCGCCAGGAATGCAACATCTTTCCTCGGTTCGTCCAAACTGATAGATCGCTTCCATGAAATCCGGCTGTGAAGAAGAATCTATCCAACTGTTTCTCGCTGAACATTTCAACCTCTCGCTTAATTTCTAGAAAGAAAACTTACTGTGTATTATTGCCGTCTCCGCTCTTCAGTTTGACGAATCCTTGCCAGTAGTCAAATTCAGGCCATTTCAGGAAGTACTGGAGATCATCGTCGTTGTAGTGGAACGTCGTGGTCTAAATCTTCTATTTCACAAGGGAAATTGCGAAGTGACTCTCGTATTTTTGCTTGATTTTTTCATCGTAAGGGTATTTCGATACGTTAATGACGAATCTGAAATCGGGCTTTATGCTCGGGACCTTGCTTTGAATGCTCGTCCAATGCAAGACTTTGCTATTTGAGCAGATAGGAGGAATGGAACGGCTGTCAGTTAGTGTATTCAAATTAGGATAATTCGCACCTTCTCCCATTTTCACACGCTATTTTATCGTTTTTTTCTAATGCAATATCCTAATCTTAGGACCGAATGTCAGCACTTTTCGACTTCAGAGATTCGTTATCTGCGTATTGAAGTATCCTTACGGTGAAAAAGTCAATCAAAAATAAGAGAGACACTTTCGAAATTTGCTTGTCGGGACGAATTTTAAGATAAATTTACCGGGCCCAATTTCGGCGTTGTCGCTTCTGAATCCTCGTCGGGACCAAAGAAGTCGGCATCGTCCTCTTCGCCATATGACTGTTGGAACGTTTCGAAGTCACGGATGAAGTACTTAGTGCCAACTGGACCCCATGACTCGCCCCAATCGGGGCTTTTAAGGTGCTCAAAATCAGAAACCATTTGGTTGAGTCGATTCAGCCTCTGAGGATCGGAGAGATTCCCCGGTTTGACGACGAACACAGTTGCCACTGAGAAGTAGGGCACTTGGTGGTCGACTCGCAATTTATCCAGCTCAAGCAAGGGTGAGTCTAGGGCGAATAATTTCTGAGCGGTCAAATTGACGTTCATGATTGTGATACCCTAAATATAACTGTTTCTGAAGTACATTGAACTAAATCTTACATAAATACTGAAAGCTAAGTAGAGAAGGTAGGCTAGGAATATCAGGATGAAAACTATCGGAGTCGTTATCACATTGACGTATCGCTGCATGAATTTGCTGATAATAGGCTTGGTGGTTTCGTGGAACTTCGATGGTTGACGCTAAAACTCCCGTTATTTTAAAATTACCCTTTTAACACATACAGTCAACGGCCTATGGTGTCTGGCGATGCTGACTTTGTTCTCCGCAACCTTGATTTCCATTTTGTTTTTGTCAACGTATTCCTCGGAAAACTCGTATCTCCCGACAATTGTCATTAACGCCGAGTAAAATGTCATCTAAATTTTATTTTAAAAAATATTTTGAGATAATCCGACCTGATATATGAACGCGAACCACATGGAGAGCATATTCGCCGTACAAAGCAGGGTGATTTCATACGATGAAGTGAACGATCCAACGGCGTCAGCGAACATGTTTGTCAGGCAGGAAATCAAAATTGCAGGCCCGACTTCACCAAGCACCTAAATATATAGGCAACCACTAAATTTAAAATATTGACCATTATTACCTCACTCATCCTGAAGCCAACCGAATCTTTCCGATTCGGAACCTCTCTCATGTGCTTAGTAACCCTTTGCCATTCGTGGATCATTAAATACGAGGAATCGATACCTATAGTTTAAAATGCATCCCTTCGCTATAATGAAAATAGAAATACCGATAGACAGGACTAGGAAGAAGACAATGGATAAAATCGATGCGAATCGTATGCCACAGACGAACATTAACGCCAGGGCATTTGCACATCCTAAAAGTGGGGTGACACAGGCGAAGACTGCCAACACGATCTAAATACAAATATTGGAAATATAAAAAGAAAACATGGATAAATATACCTTGTAGAAGTTCAACTGATGCATGTATAACGCTCTGACCATGACTGAAACACAACTGCATAGGCACATAATCGAAAATCCGACTGTCTAAATCATAAAGACCAGAAAATAGCGATAAAAGTAAACTTTAATCACCAAGTACGGAAGCATCGTCGTACCGCCCCTGACCATCTCTTCCTCGACGTACGATTGAGAATAGGCATAGATCTTCAGGCGCTTTGACTTATTGGTGTATTTTCTAAGAAAAAACTCCCCAGAATTGAAAATGATAAAGAACAATCTTACTCTTGGAAAACGTCAACCAATTTCATCTCCCAGTTCTTGACTTCCTCATCCTTCCAGCCCGGTTTGTGTTCGGCGCGAAAATGAAAAGTGATCATCTTCACCGACTTGATATTCGTGACTTTTTGCAGTGAATCTTTGACAAAACCGACGGATGTTGAGTTATCTTAAACTCAAATTCTTAAATTCACACACGATATTTTCTACCTGAACTCTCGTTATCAGGCCCACCCAACAGCTTAGAGATTTTATCCGAATTTTCGTCTTGGAATAGTTCGACTCCGTAGAAATTTAACTGAATTATTGAAAATTAGGCAATTTTAAAGCAATATAAAATACTTGTAAGCTGAACTTCCTTCCTAAAATCATGGAACTTGGATATTCCAGCTTCAATCTGGACTCTTCGTTGTGCGGCTCGCTGAGAATTTTATAGCCGTTCTGCAACTCGAAGGTGTTGTAAAAAATTCAACAAATTTGCGGACTCACATAAAATTGTCGTACGGGTTCATTTGTTTGGCAGAAAGAATTACAAAACATGTTGAACGACTCATTCCTTCCACTTTGATGATCATGTAAGGTCACGTTATTCTGAGCCAAGTTTAGGACCTAAATTTTAAACCTTCAAAATTAATTTAGGATATTTTTAACCTCTACAGCCTCCTCGAGATATTCAGGCCTTATCATACTCCCGTTATCTTTAGCTACGATAAATAGATACGCTGTTACCGGTAGACCTAAACAAATTAGCTCATTACGCCTAAGTAGGTATTTTCTTACCTTTAGCTGAGAAAAACTTTTGATACTCATCATATTCGTCGTTAGCTCGAGCACCATACGGGGTGTATCCAGTGATGTCGTTGGCTTGCCTGAAAATCCCAATCTTAAAAAAAAAAAAACTAGTACCAATTTTTAACCTTGTCGAGATAATCTTCAGCATCGCTAGACTCGATATGAGTAAACAAATGATAATAATGGGCCACGCGTGATCCGATATGATAAAACCCCATTTGCGGAAGATTTTGATGATCCATCGCACGAAGCGGGGTCCTGAAAATAAACTTTTAAAGTCTGTTCCTTTTAAAGCCATTCCTTATCAGGAAAATAAATATGCAAGTATGTTCATCAATTTACACATGAAAATTGGTTTCAAGTGCATCAGTTGCTCGAGTTTAAAGGTTTTAATTAACTCCAAATAGATGTAGAAATTCCTAATACCGATGAAATAGCTCGATTCAACATTAACGATATCCGTTTCGGTTGGGTCGCAGCAGATTGTCATTTGAAGGACCTGGACTGGGCCGATGGAAATGTACCGGTTGAAGTTATCCGATCAGACCGGGGATTTCAAGCATCAACTTCTATTTTCACTACAGGCTGAGATTCGTACTAGATTCTATAAAAGACGAAAGTATTTCTGAACGACAATATCAATATTCTGCGTTCAAAGCAAAGATCATTGAAAATTTCGCCAGACGCGCAATAAAATGTGCATTAAATTGAAGAATTCGGTATGTAGTGAAACGAGTTTATCAAGTAGCCAAGGAAAAATTATGGGAATGATAAAAAGCTAGCTAAGAAATGAAAGTGAAACGATCTAGCTGACCTAATAGAATGCAAAGAGTTACTTGAAATGGGTGAAAACGATATCTGGAATACCAGATCTGAACCAGAAGAAAAGTACCTTAATGGTATAGGTAAATCTAACCTAATCTCAAAGAATGGACAAAGAAAGATGACTAAGATATTCCTATTTAGGCGGAAAGGCTAGGGTCCATTGACTAAATGTGGGCCACTGTGTATGAGGGTCACTCAGATAGGAGAGCAGAGTGCGAGAGGCGAGAGCAAGAACCACCAACCCATTGCATAGCAAAGATCCGGGTCTTTATGACACTATCTAAATCATTCGAGAAAGTCTATATGATTTCAGCATGATCCTAAACTAATATTAATATTTAGAACAAAAGTACACAACTCTTAATTATAAGGACTTTTACTCCAAAATTTGGAGTTTGGGGTGATTTGCTATACACTTTAGCGATAAATCCGCGCAAATGTTGTTGTAAATCGTCCCAGATCCAAAACTTGAAATATCCTGCAAAAATGCTGCAATTCAGAGATCCTCTCAAAGTGGATTTAGACAGTATAGGTCCCGCCCACTTCCTGCTAATTAGCCGACAAGGCCCATTAGATCCTCAACAAACATCTAAATCTTTTGTTCGTTGTTTCGAGGAAAATTTCGCCTCAAATCGCAGAATAATCGAAATCAAATTAGGTCTGGTTAATGTGCAAAAGAAGCGCGAAGAAGGACAAATTCGCGTCAGATTTAAACATAAATAAACTGATCAGAAAAGAAAATTGAAATCGTAAAATTTAAATAGATCTATCGAAAGAACATAATAGAATTAATAAAGTAGCACTTAAATTTACTACCACCAATTTAACACATAAATAAGCGAATCAGAATGAAAAACAAGTCATAAAAATGAAAAAAAAAAGAACTAAATAAATTACTATTCAAAAATTGAAATTTTTGCAAAAAAAAATCTTCTGAACTATTGAATATTGAACGCTCACAGGGCGCTCCAAACTCGTTGCAAACCTAATGCATTACAATTGGATTTTTTACTTGTTACACGAAAAATGCGCGCTGAAAAAGTAAATCGCTATTCAACGCGAAAATTATATTATATTGTTATTATTGTATTTTTGTTCGGCGACGGTAACAACTATAGAAAGGAGGTAGACTTTAGGGAAGAGAAAAGACCCCAGTGAAGCTATTATACGATACAACGTATTCAAAGCGCGTTGCGCACGCTGTGGGCGCCAAATGTAGCCGCTGGAAGTAACAATTGAAGGCAAAAAATGCGTAACGGAAGATTAGCGGAAAGTCGCAGGGGAAACGCGTAAGTTAATACCCTCAAATATTTCCACCATGCTGTAGCATAGACCTCTAAACCTTTCTTATATATATATGAAATCCTTAGATGCTGACGTAGAAAGCATAGATAGAGCCGATCCTAAACTTCCTCCCTGAACCAGAAAATTTCCGATCGAGATTTTATTGCATTTTCGCATAGGATTTCAAAGGACTAGAGATTCGTAAACGAACTTTAGCCCTTGAGAGAAAAATGACTGCGAAAGATATTGGTGATCTTTAAAGATCTTCTTCCATTTGTCAAATTAAAACCTCAATATACCAAAGTACGAATGCACTAAAAATATCGTTAAAACCTGATATGTGCATTAGAAGATGAAGGTCAAGACATGATCATTGAAAATCTTCTATGCTAAAAATTGACGCTATAGCAGAATTATAGAAGAAATCGAATGCTAACTCTCAGCTAAAAGTAAAAAAGACTAGTAGTTTCACAATTGAGGTGCGTCATCGTCGCTTTACTGGTGAGATTTCCCTTGGATCGTAAGAAAATGGCCAATGATCCGTCAAAATCGAATCCCCTCATGCTGCGTGCGCGTTCGTAAGCGAAATCGACGGGCAAAATGGGCAAAATAGGGTCTAACAACTATGATCCATTTGTGTTGTGTGACCCAATCAAATGAGTTCTCACCATCGACCTTTTTCAGGAAACTTGAATTTATCTCTTATTGAATGCAATTGTATTTTAACCAAATCCACACATCTTTCTAGCACATTTAGACTAAATCGCAATAATCTTTGTCGAGGTATTCAACAAATAGTATGAAAGTCATATCCTGACCTCCACTAATCAGACCCCTAAGATCGTAATAAATCTAAATCGGCAACTTGTTTTATAAGAAAATTCTCATCGTCCTAAGAATCTACGTGTAGTTGAATATGCAGAAAATGAAATGAAAGCAGAGATCAAATAAATAGTCAAGAGACTTCGAAGTTAAAAATTTCGAATTCGTCAAACGCATAGTCCACATTATTGCTTTGCAAATTTTGGGTCATCAAGAGATTTTAAGGTCGCCCAAATTTTTTAACTTCCTTCTGTAGAAGTCAAGTAATTGATGAAACATACTTACACATTTTCTAGGGACTTTATTGGATCACTAAATAAGTTCTTGGTAGTTAAAATTAGCATGGAACTTTTCCTCGAACTATTTCTGGTTAGAGAAAATAAAAATATCACTGAAGTTAGAGAATGATATTTAAAAAAAAAAATTTAGGACTTATTGGATAATCTAATTAAAAAATATAAAAGAATGACCCTGATCCTTGCCGTCTGCGTAAGCGTCAATCGACCTCTGACCGATGAGCACCGAGGGTCGTCGTGGTCGGATGGATCCCTGCGTCTCCATCGCTTCGGGCGGAATCCTTGATTTTTAAATTGATTGAATCAACGATAGATTAGGTTGTTTCAAGCCTATTTTCTTGAAGAACGATCAGATCTAGGCAACGCTTAAGCCAGATATCCCGTGCGATCCCCTTAAGCCAACATTTCTCTCCAAAGTCACATTGTGCATCCCCCAATGTATCAACTTTCTATGGAAAAATTTATGATTTGCGTGCCTCCTCCCCTATAATTTTTCATTCTAGCTGAAAGTCTGCCTAGATCTGAAAATAATATTTTCTTTGGATAATTGAAGAAAAAGAAATCGAATCGATAATAGACTTGATATTTTATCCTAAATTATATGAAGATACTTAAGATCATTTTTTCTTGTATTGAACCGACGATAGACTGGGCTATTTTTTTTATTTTTTAAAACAAAAAATGCTTACGTTGCCTTGAATTTGGCTGCGTTTGCCGGTGCACTAAACCAATTCCAACAATTCTTTTGAGATTCCTGAACATCATAAATCTTTCTGAGAATTTTACAAATTTACAAATTAGTAATTGGAACGGGAAATGTCGAGATCGTACACTTCATTCATTATTTTCCGTTTTCATTAACTATCAATTTGCGAAAAAGAACGGCACAGTAATTCGGATCGATCTTATTTTTGCGAAGCGAACAAAAACCGAACGATGGAAAAGAGGGAAATGTAAAAAAAAAAAAAAAAAAAAACGCGAGACGGAACATCGAATAATAGGGGAATACTTATGTCGAGGCGTAAATACCTGAGCTATAAATCGATAGGTTGATTAGAATTTCGAAACGTATGATGAATGGGTCTATTGAGATAGTGTAAATTATAGAAATTTTAGAGATTCCGTACTTTTCTTAGGTCTAACATCAAGTATTCTTATTGCAGAAAGAAATCGTTCAAGTTTCAGAAACTTCCGAGAATCTCAAATAACAGTCTATAAAATCAGGATTATTGTGAAAAACATTAGCGAATCGATGATATTAGATGCTCCCGAAACTTCTCGTTCCCCAGTCTAATTGTAACCCGTCCCACCCATTAACAATTTCATCTACAAAGGGCAAATTATAGAAAACAGGCCGACGCCTCAATCACTAGCTAGCAAACATTCTCAAGTATGGAAAACAAACGTTAAAATTGATGAAATTCGACTTCCGCCACCAATACTTCAGAATACAGCCGCCAAATATCTATGATATCATAAAATTCATAGGTCGAATTTTCGAAAGTGCGCGATATTGATAATTCGATAAAAATATGCAGTTTTCAAAAGTCGATCCTAAATTTGAAAATGATCTCCAGATATCGAGTGACGTAGGAGTTATTGAAAGATACGACGAGAAAAATAGAAGTCTGGTTCAGGTAATTTAGAAAAATAAGAAGCGAGCGAGAAACACAAGTGAGAAAAAATGAACTGCCTGGCACTGAAAAATGGGAAATGAATTAATCAATGAAGTTGAAATAACGGTTAGTGTTATACTGATTTGGAGGAATGTTTTGAACGGGTCTAATTTGAGAAGAAAATCAACTATTTCACAGAAAATTTTCCCAAGGAAATGATACCCCTATTTTTTTGCAGAAGGAGAAAAAAAATCAAAGTACAAAGATCAACCATAAGACCGTGTTTTACTCGATAACACTTTGAATTTGTAGTTCACCTAAATTATCACTCAATTTCCCCTGGTTTTCGACGAATTTTTACTCAACATTTTCACCGACTGAGTCAGTTTTCATTAAATCGACACGGATTTTTACGATTTTTTCTAGTTTATCGGAGAATTATCGAGGTTTAAGTAGGGTCCCCAAGTAGATAAGTCAAATTGCGTTTCTGTAAAGGGGCGGATCTTGGGAACGTGATTTAAGAAAAATATTAATTGAAATAAAATTTCCCTTAAGATTTCGAAAAAAAAATGGAAAGATCTAGATATTATGAAAAGCTGCATATAAAGAAAAGATGGGATTAAAGATATATTGGGTTGGGCCAAAACACCCGTATTTTCATATCTCTGATGTTTCTTAAAGTGGTATGCTATTTCTGGTCGAAGTGACGAAAACAGAAGGAAAAATAACACATCGATACAAGATGCGTGAGGACGGCTTGAAACAGTTGAATGTCGACTGACAGATGCGAGAGATGTCAAATTGCTAAATAAGGAGTGGTTTGAGATGTCAATGTCTATGTCAGGGGTTTGTTGCAATTAAAGAAATACAGATTAAACTCCTACAACAACCCTTAACATCCGATGTCAAAATATCAAAAAAGGATAATCGATCTTCCCGAATTCCAATAAATCAATATCAAAAGCCCGTCAGTGTTGTTAGAAAATCTGTTTAAGCCACGAAATTTGCCATAGGAAAAATAACTTTCCCGAATTCAAACAAAACCAATCAAAAAAGCTTATAAAAGGTGTGGGTTGGGCTAGCATTTAAATCATTAAATTAATTCTTCGCGGACCGTTCGAAATGGTTGCCAAACATTTATTTGAACCACACCTATTTTGATTGTTGAACTGCCCATTTTACGTAGGCAAATTCGGGAAACGATACATGGGACAATTTTGCAAAAAAGAATAACAGAAACGAAAGGAATTGTCTCGCTTTTGAAAATGGACGTTTGAGTGAAATGTGATTGCGTCGAGAGGAGAAATGCGTTGACCAAATTCGACCGATACCCATTTTTTTCACATTTATGAAAAATAGCGCGCGATTTCTATACGGAACGAGAGAGTTATGGGAAATATGATTTGGAAATCGTATGACGTAACGACTCGATGACCTGTGAAGAATTTATATGATCTAGACGCTAATGTCTAGTCTTTTATGGGTTTTAAAAGTTTGAAAAAAGGCTGTAGGCACTTTGTTGCCAAGAATGAGTACATTGTTACCAAAGCAGAATAGTGTAGGATAAGAAGAAAAAAGGGAGGAATGGTGTTTGGTAAAAAAAAAGTACCTACAGCCAATGCAAAAAAAACAGAAAAGGAGCGTGTAGAGCAGAGAGACAGAAAATGTTTCTCCGGAATATTCCGCACAGCCCTTGTAACCATAGGTGTGTGTTACCAAAATTTAATGAGCAAATTGTCGAAGTTTTGAAATGATGCAAAGTTAAAGAAAAATAACATTACCTATGTCACTAATCAAGTATCTCACGTTTTCTACTTGGCAAAACAGTTGGAGAGGAAAATACGTGTTGATGAATAAAAGACGAACGAGAATGATCCTGTGGACATCGTAAATACCGAGACGAAAAGAGAAAAAGACGGAGATGATGAATGTGATTTAATGATAAGTACAGATTGGCCTGAATTGACGGAGAATGAAAGTAAAGGACACTCCTTATCCTTGATATCAATAATTTTTGTCTATTATTTTGCAAAAAAAAATATATATATATATGAAAGTAAAGATCGAATATTTGAATAAAGTAAACATAATACAGGAAAAAAATAAACCTGACAAGATGCATGAAGCATAAAATCTATAGCAATGGGAAGAATCTCGAAACCTATGATATGTCAAATATACAAGCCGACGGCGACATGATTTCGCATTCATACAATGGCAAACCGGATATGGGCCCAACTGAGAAAAGAAGTCTTTGACAAGAAAGGAAGGAATGGTCTTGTAGGAAAATATAGCGTGATTTTGAGACAGGAAAAGATTCCAGACACAACCATTCTTACTATCGAAAGTTCGATATCACGAATGATTAAATTGAACCCTTTCTTTACTTCACAGAAAAAACGATTTTGAAATACTGATACTGGGACTACACCAAAAATATGTTTAATTTACGGAAAAAGTACATGATGGTCAAGAGACTACCAAAAAATCATCTAACCACAAAATTCTCGCCTCTATTGAATGCAAAAACTCGTTTTAATACCTAGAGTTTGACGGGGGAAATTTGATGTGAAATGGAGTTCGGTGAAGAAATTCAAGTATTCAAGTAGGGGCTCGATAAGGACCAACCGATTTATTAGTTGGGGATGGGGCGCGTGAGATTCTCGACTGAGCGCCGTTTACGTCCTTCAAAGAACTCGCGGCGAACAATTGTTGAAAGAACCGTTGCTCCCTATTATTCTGGCAAGTTGTTGCAGAACTATTCGACTTCAATGTCAGAATTTTTTAGAAGATCGTTCAAAACTCAAACAAACTCGCAAAAGATGAATAATCCAAGTAATTTTGATAAAATAAGGAGTCAGGTTCAAAATTTCCTGACCCATTTATCAGCAAAATCGAAAATTCCATTCGTAGCATCATAGATTACTTCAAGCACGTGTAAAATAACCAGAAGTTTCCGAGAACTATCGTGTTATTTCATTATAAAAATTCGAGTTTTGAACGGTAATTTTCGAGTATTTTGGCAAAGAGTGGCGTTGAAAAAATCACGTGTAACTAAAATAAGCCAATTTAGGAGTGCTATAAGAGTTTGTCTGGCATGAAGAAATGAAGATGGTACGGGTTTGGGGGAGTTCGGGTTAATATGGAAACTGCATAGGGGTGAGTCTCGTACGATTCCTTCGAGAAATTGAACATGATACAAGTCTGACTTCGTACAAGCAATTGGCACGGTCCGGGGAAGGCCGTAGCGGTTGGCAGCGAGTGAAGCAGGTTTGCCCCTAACACCGTCGCTGTCAATCGAATCGAATGAATGAGAAACGTGACCGACAGCGACAAACACCAAAACAAAAAACAGTACACGCCAATTTCCGAAGCAACTTGCTGAAATTCGACGTGCAATCAATTATTTAAAAAAAAAATCTAGCCGGTATTTTAGCAATGCTCAATAATTAAAATGAATATTTTATATAATAAAAACCGCATTTTATATGGGCAATTCTAAGTAATTTACTCATTTCGAAATAATAGTTGATTTAGCATTAGCATTGAGAGTTCGACAAATTTCTAAGCGAAAATGAAAGTTTAGAAGCGATTAACGTAAATAGCCCTTGCTCATGTGAAATGCATTGAAAGTGAGTCATCATCGTTTCTTCCGTCTTCTAAAAATCGTTCGAATATTCAGGATCGTTAATTTCTTCGATTTATTTACTCAAATGGTGATTCAAATTCAAGTGTTGGGAGTCCAATATTCGGTAAATTCCTTAATTTTCTGACTTTAGAATTTTTGTCTATGTAGAATCGAGGTCAAGATGGATTAGTGGTCAGAAAAATTACAGTATCTTCAGGTACTTGAAAGTCTGGACTTGACGAACTATCAAATAAGACAAATAGATAGTAGTAAAAGATTGAAAAAGGCTTCTTCCTTTACTCATATTATTTCACAAGTTGGGTTTTCCAAGTTATTATATTTTTAGGGAGGCCTCTTGTACTTTTTACCCTTTCCCTTGCTATTTTTCAGAAATGGGGGTAAAAAATACAAGAGGTCTTTAGGCACTTTGAAAATTTTAGCAGAAAATACGAGTTTTATCAATCTTCAAAAGTTGATAATATTATCATTCGTGATTTTTATCACTGCATTCCCCTATTGTATAGACTTTTTGACTATCACAATACCGAATAGTTCGCGTACACCTAGAGAATATGTTACACTAACAAAGTGACGATGTCGATGAAATAGAAATAATGAAGTCGAAGAGAAGATTAACTATGTTAACAGATAACAATCGATAAATTGTCCTTTGTTAGTTTTCCGACTATGTCTGACCAAAATCAGAAAAGCTCAACAGTTCGGCCAAGTTTGATTGCAGTAATTAGCAACAAAGTTCAGATTTTTGTCAAGTTTAGTGATCATTCTGCACTTGTCGCCTATTCTTGTTTAAATAAATCAGAAAGTTAGTGATCACTAGCCACTTTGTATTTCTTTGTTAAAATAGCTTGCTTGATAGTCTTAGAACGTTCTTTTCGCAAATTAACTCAGAAAATCGATAAAGATAAATCAATTTATTGATTTATTGGGCAAAAATCAGAAATAATAAACAAAAACAAAACGGGGATCGGTAACGACGAAACAAAGGGGCGTGGTTTTAGGCCGGATCGAGTCGCTTAGTGCTGCTTCTTACGGAACGAGCAACCGTCTAAAAATAACATTTAAAAATAGGAAAGAATAATTGGCTCTAAAATAAACATGGATATCTTTACAAGTTTTCTTTGAAAATGCAACTTTTTTATAGAAATTAATTTTTTGGAAGCATGAACTTTAAAGGAACCTTTCTAAATTAAAAACTAGGAGGATTTTGTCCTAGGGTTAAATATTTTATGAGCCTTTCCTACCAGTGAGTTTGGCCTTGCCACCCGTGGGCCTGCAGAGAACCGTGTTGCAGCCGACGCACACCACCACCTCTGTCGCGTGCGAGAACACCGTCGTGATCTGAAAGAACATATTTTTTCTGAGAAACTTGAATTCTTCTTCAAAATAATATGTTGAAAACGTATTTTTGTAATGAAAATTAACTATAGCTTCAGACGAAAAATAATGGAAGTTCATAAATTTTGAAGGAAAACTTAAAATCAAGAAAATCTTCTAACCTTATAGCATCCGGGGCATTTGACGTCCATGAAGAAGGAGTTGGGATGCTGCACCAGGCGTTTCAGCTTGTGTCTCTGGAAAATAAGGCATAACTTTTGAGAAGTTATTGGACTTGAATTCAAAGCTACATATATATATATATAGCACTTTTTCAGACGACAGTAAACTATAGGGGCAGCTCACACGAGCAAATTCATAGTTATGATACCAGGTCGCATTGGTGAAAATTTTGGCTAACGACAGTTTGAAAAGGGGGAATCTGCTAAGAAAATATTAGCGGGGGGTAGGTCGCAGAAAGTTTCTAACTATCGTTCTCTCTAGGTCTGAAGCTACACAAGTTTAATCTTTTTGAAAAGATATGAAACAAGCCGAGCATCTTCTCAAGATTTTTTCAAAACCCAATTTCTACGATTTGATACAAAATAGCATAAATTTCAGCCTCTAGAAGGAAAGCGCCAATCTCTTCTTTTCAAAATAACCTCTACTATCCTAACCATGAATAAAGCTCATTTCTATGAAAATTACTCAAATATTCTTTGGAAAAGTATTCGGTAATTCGATAGCAAAGTACCTGTCTCTCCTTCTCGGGATCGGGATGCAGAAGATCGACGGCGAGCGGCATTGTGTCTGCTGAGTGTCCACTTGTTTGAGTCTTGAACCGCACTGAAAACTTCAAAAATTAGCAAAAATGAACCCGAAAGTCGTAAACAAGCACTTTTTATGGACACGCGGTTGTGCAATTTTGCAACGAATCAACAATATGAAATATTTCGAAATCTCTCTTTTTAGAGGAAAAATAATATTCTCAAGGTGTTATTTTAGAAAAATTTATGCTAATTTTTAGAGTTCTAAACAAGTTGTGCAATATTTCAGACAATCAAGCAAATGAAGGCAAAGCACAAAATATTTCGGAATTCTTGTTTATAGTGAGACATTTGGTTTCTAGGGTAATTATCTCGCAAGAATATGCTAATTAAAGACTAATTAAGAGTAATTATCATCGAGAAAAATCGGATTTTCTAAAATAGAAAAGACTAGTTTTAGAAGACTTGAAAAGTCCAGATTCAGAAAGAATGGGGCACAATAAAGGTCGATATAATTAACTTTAATTACCTAGAAGCTAATTACCCTAATTAAACTCCAAATAAATCGATACGAACACTCAAATAGACTAGAAGGAAATTTAGGCTAGTGTGACTACCGTAAAAATCGAGTGTCAGTTGTCAGCGGCGCATCGATTTTCGCAAATGGGCGCACTTTCGTTCACGGGCGTCGGGGGACCGATTTTCGGATTTTATTTTTCTTTTAACGTTTTTCTCCCGACAACAGACTTTGTTGTCGTTTTTTTTCTTTTAGAAATGTTCAAAACGTCGACAACAATTGATAAAGTCTGTTGTCTCTTCGAAATCTCATTTTTATTAGAAAAATTGGTCTAATTTTGTGCGGATATTCAAAATTTGTATAAGGGTGTCCTTCAGGTGATGGCCTCGCACCTGATCAAGCGATCCTTCTCGGTGAGCACCATCTCCCACGCGGGTCAAGTCATCAAAGTGCCTATCCAGGTTCGATTTTCTTTTATTTTTTCAATATATTTTTTTAAATGATCATTTTATGAAAATTTTAAGACAATCTTTTCCAGGTTCACGGCATCGAGGGTCGTTACGCGTCGGCGCTGTACACTGCCGCGCACAGAAGCAACAAACTCGACCAGGTGGAAAAGGATCTCAAGAACGTCAGAGACGTCTATCAGTCCAATGCTAAGTTCAAGGTTGATATTTTTATTCTTTTTAGTTTAAGCGCAAAAAATATTCCTTCTATAACTCTTCATGAATATTAAACCGGAAAGATTAGTCAAATCTATTTTATTCTGCAAAACTAATTCAATCTTTGAATAATTATAACATGAAAGATAAAAAAAAATACTCATTTTTCCATAGAATTAGTTCAGTTTGTTTTTTTTTTTTAAATACAACTTTAATTTCCAGGACTTCGTGCTCGATCCGACCTTGAAGGCCGTGAAAAAGAAGGCTGCGGTTGATGCGATCGGCTCCAAACTTGGATTGGCCAAAGAGTCCGTGAATTTCCTCGGAGTCCTCGCGGAGAACGGCCGCCTCAACAAGCTGGAGTCGGTCGTCTCCTCCTTCGAGTCCATCATGAGGGCGCACAGGGGAGAGCTGTTCGTTCAGGTATTCATTTTTTAAACTTTTTTTCTGTAAAAATAATAATTCTGAAACTAACTTATTGAAAAATCATTCAAATTATTTATTTATTTTTTAAAATTTCAGATCACCTCAGCTGAACCCTTGAGCAACTCCCACCAGCAGCAAATTTCGGAGGCTCTCGGAAAACTGACCAAGTCCGGCCAGAAGCTCACGATCACGTACGCGGTCAAGCCCTCGATCGTTGGAGGATTGGTAAACGAAAAATTCGACCCTGCTTAAATTTAGCCAACTACTTTTCACCGTCATCCTCTCATGCTTTTTCCCAAAAGAATAAGTAGCATAAGTGTAGAGAATATTATACTAAAATAATAAAACCATGAGGCATAATTGCAATTTTTTTAAACAAAAATTTCAGGTGGTGACCATCGGTGACAAGTACGTGGATCTGTCGATCGCCTCGCGCATCAAGAAGTACACCGACGTGCTCCAAACCGCCGTCTAAGAAAACATTCAAAAATCGTCTCATCAATTTTTATGATCGAAAAATCTGAGCCCCGCCCACATTTTCATTCGTACATTTTCTCTAGTAAATTGTGAAAAGAAATAGATTTTAGCGACGAGATAAATATTCGATTTGATTTTGTTTTATTTTAGAAAATTTTTAGAAAACTTGGTTTCACACCGGTTTTAATATTTTGTGATTTTTTAGCTTTAGAAACTCGGGTTTAAAATTTTAGATGAGTGACTCAGACATCGATGATGCCGCTCATGAAGTGCTACTTCAGTCCATCACGGCCCAGACCTCGAAGAAAGTAGGGTTTAAGAAAATGAAAATCCAGAAAATCTAAAAAAAAAATTTCAAGAATATAAAAATATAACGTTCCCCAAAAATATTATTTTTCGTGAGTTTCTAGAAAATTGCAAAATCTTCGATTTTTCAGAAAATGATCCGCAAAACGGCCCCGAAAATCAGTTCTGATGATCTGTTGGATTCTATCAAGACGCAATCGTGAGTAAAAAATCTTAAAAAAAAGAGACAATTTGCAAAAAATCTAAGTTAAATATTTTCCAGATCAGCTCTCACAAAAGCAAAACGTCAATCCGAAATCGGTCTGACTGTTATCGCTGAAAAGGAGAAGAACAAGGCAAAGAACAAGGAGAAAAAGGGGAAAATCGAAAAGAAGACAAAGAAAGCCAAGACTCTCCCCACGCCCATTCACAGACAGGCCAGGGAGAAGATACAGTCCGCCGTCGGATATGATTTGCTCAAGTAAGGAGAATTTAGATATCCTTTGAGATTTCACATATCCATTTGCAATAACGAGTTTTCATATATCCCTAGACCTGATACTTCAAATTTACTATAGAAATTTTTCAAAGAATTCCCGCAGAAAGTTTGAAGAGTAAGGTTTTGACGAATGGAAGATGATCATATAGTCTTAGAGGAGCTGATATTTAAAACTCTCAATAGAAATAGCCTCTAGATTGTTTCTAGGATCATTTTGAGGAATTTTTATAAATCTGAGAAATATTATATTTTTAGGAAAGACCTCTCTGTTTGGACTGATATCGTTAATTCTAACCGACTTGCGGATCAGGTTTTGAACAATTTCTTTCTTTGACTTATTTTTCAATTTCAGCTGACCTTCCCCATGGATCTCAAACACATCCATAACGTGGAGACCGCTGCTCAGCAAGCTGAAGGATTCACGGTAATTGTATTTAATCCAAATTTTTATTAAATATCTATTTTAATCTTCTCGAGAGTTAAAGATATTTTTTATTTGTTTCTTATGCAACACATTAAAAAATTCAGCCTCGCACCGAAATGGAGAAAGAAATCGCCCAGATTTTGAACAGCTCCAAGAACAACCTGACCAACGATGACGTCTACACCGAGGCGGAACTGGAAATCATCAGGGCCATGAATTTGAAGGAGGTCGGATTTTTGAAAAGTGCAGCATATTTTTCGAAACCAAAATTTTTATTTTAGGCTAAGCAGAAGCTCTCTCAAATGCAGAGAATGAAGGCGTTGATCAGTTACCGGGAGGCAAAATATCGATATGCGGGCAAAATCAAGTCCAAATCGTAAGGAATTTCAATATTCTTTGGACTCCATATATCCTTATTTTGTTCACTTCTAATTAAACCCAAAATTCAGCTACCACCGTATTCTGAAAAGGGAAAAACGCAAACAACTTGTCAAAGAACTTGAAGAATTACTGATTCGGGACCCGGAGGCAGCTCAGGAAAAACTCAAAGCCTTGGAGACTCAGAGAGTTATTGTAAGTCAATTTTTTACTGTGGCATATTCTAATAGAGCAGAATTATCGTAATCTGAGAGGGGGAAATTTGAAATAGAGCGTATTTTCAGGAACGTGGCACTCTGAAGCACCGCGCTCGCAACAAATTCCACTCTGACGCGCTTAAATACGCTTCTCGGGATTCAGAACTCAGGAAACAAATCGAGGATCACTTCAGGTGAAAATTTGAGTAGTAAAAATAGTGCGATAAAAGTTCGAATTTCCTTCTAGATTTTTTAAATTGACTATTTTCATTTTCCTTCTTTCGTACTACTCTTAAAAACTACCACCAAAAATCCTGCAGTACTTTTGCAAAAATGGCACATTTTTATCGTTTGCAGATTCGGCCGAGAGATCAAGGCAAAGTTGGCGATCGACGAGTCGGAATCTGAAGAAGATGAGGGAAAGAAGGAGAGTGTGACGGACATGATCAAGAGCGCCGCGAAGACTGCTGAAAAGGAGCTCAAACAGACCGAGGAAGAACGGATTGAGGCGACTGCAGCGAGGTACGGGATTTCGTATATCCTATGCTGAATTTGAAATACCCAGGATTTCAAATATCTCTAAATTTTATAAATTTGGATTTTATATATCCAGTTTCAGAAGATACCTCTTCGCTCTGAGACAGCAGAAAAAGAAGGAGCTTGAGAACGCGAGAAAACGCGGTGCGGGGCAGGAAATTGAAGAGGTAGAAAAATTCGATTTTCAAAATAAATAATTTCGAATAAAATTAATTTTTTTTTATTTCAGGAAGACGCAAGTTTCGAGCTGGATGGGGATTGGGAGGAGGAAAAAGAAGCGGAAAACTCGGAACAAAATTCGGAACCAAGTGAACCCGTCGAGGAACCACCCAAAAAGAAGAAGAAGGGAAGAGAAAGGAAAGAAGAGACTCCCTTGGCCGAGTCCCAAGATATCGACATTCTGTTCCAGGAAGCTGAGGCAAAACTCGCAAAAAGGGTTCTGGATGTGAGTACCATTTTTGGCAACTTTAATATCATCATTTTTGGTAATTTGTTGCCATTTTTGCTAACTTTCTAATTTCAGACCGCCGACCAACTGGCTGATGAAGTTGCGAGGGAGGAGGCTCAAGAAGACGAGGAAAAACAGAAGAAGAAAAATAAAAAGTTGAAATTGAAACAGAAAGAAAAGGACGCAGAGGAGAGGAAGAAAATTGACGAACAGAAAAAGCAACTGGATCTGGAAATCAGTCTCAACCCCAACAACTTCTTGCAGGTAGTTTTTCCCTTTATTTTATTTATTTATTTGTATTTCAGTTAGAAACCGGCTCTCTCCAACAAGTCTCTGCGGATCTGGTGGAAAAAATCGACGAGATTGAAGATGGTATTTTTGATTTTTAAAATTATTGTTGAGGAAAAAAATTCTTTTAGAACGAGCCAAAATCGTTGCGGAAGCCTTCAAGGACGATGATGTTATTGCTGAATTTGAGCAGGAGAAAGAAATGGTAAATCTTAAATATAAAACTTTAGTCAGACCTCACCCTTAAGTTGAAATTTTATCTAAAATTCTGGTTATGAACATCCTAATCATTTCGAAAAAACATTATTTTTTGGATTTCCTCCCTAAAATTTCTCGGCTGTGTAATCTTTCCTCCCAAACACTCTTTCCCATTTGGCTTTCTTTTTCACGCACTATTTCTGGCTCTTTCTTCCGCGTTTTGGAAGGAAATATGAGACACTTTTGGGAGGAAAGATTACGCAGCCAAATTTCTCAATCTGATCCAAAGTGTCTAGATTTGTAGAGAAAATAATTAAAATGATTACATCTTCAGGTAGAAGAAGGAGAGCGTCCCAAAGACACTGATCTGAACTTGCCTGGTTGGGGAAATTGGGTCGGTCCTGGGATTTCCGAGCGCAGAAAACGCCAGAAATTCATTGTCAAAGCGAGGGAGAAGAAGAGGAAAGACGCTGCTCGAAAGGGAGTCATCATCAAAGAGAATATCGTTGAGGTTAGATTTCAAAAAGCATGTCGCACTTTGCAAAATGTGGCATGGTTTATATTGGAAAAAAAACGAAAACCTTTTAAAATATAAAAAATAAAATAAAAACATAATTTGCTTAATTTGCAGAAAATCGAAAATCTTCAACCCAAGACTCTACCCTTCCCCTATACTCGAGTCCAAGACTTTGAAGCAGTCGTCAAACAGCCCATTGGAAAGGACTGGAATACCGCCACTGTCACTGGACAACTTTGCAGGCCCTCTGTCGTTACCAAGGTCGGATTTTCTTAAAAAAGATTCTTTAGAATTTTTTGGTTCAAATATTTCTGGAAGAACAAATAGGAAATATTCATTGGAAGAAAAAAGTGCTCCTGAAAGAAAATGTCATTTTTTCAGGGAGGTCGTCCGATTTTGCCTATCAACAAGAAGGAGATGATCAAAAAGAACATGCTCGAACAAGCGGAAAGTTCAAGTGAAGACGACGAATGAAGAAAATCTATATTTGTTGTTGTTTGTTATTGATTTTCGCAAGTGCCTTTTCAAGTTCATTGTTCCCAGAAGATGCCACTGCGAAAATCGCGTTGTTTTTCTTCAAAACACGGGTTATTTCTTGTTTTTGTTGGGGCAGTTGCATAAATTTCTTCGTTTTTCTTGGATTTTCTATTTTTCAAAAGCGGTTTTTACACCGTATGCATACTTTCTCCGCATCTTTGTGACATTCGAATTTTTCAATTTTCAGTAAGCGCTCCTCTCTTCCGATTCAGTTCATCTACTACAGCGAACAATGGCGGATGACGATGACTATCAGGTTGGGAGCGGAAAAGCAAAAAGTTGAAAAATCACCACCAACTTTTGGATCAGAAAATAAACAATTAGGAAAATCGAAATATTTTCTGAAAAAAAACAGATAATCTTCCAAAAGATAAAAAAAAAATTGCAGAAAAGAGATCAATCTAAAATTTGTTTGAAAAGTGGTCACTTTCGAATTTCGATTTTTTTTCAGGAAATGGGCGACGATGATTTGGGCGACGACGACCAGATGGAAGACGTCGAGATGGACGGGCAGGAGGAGGACGATGAAGGGCAGGAGCACATCGATCTAATCGAGGTCAGCTGCAGAGTCTGACAAGTTCCTAATCGAAAAAAATAAAATGCTCTCTTCCCAATGAGAACTAGTTTTCTGCAGGTCGTTTGAAGAATTATTTACAGAAGTTTCAAAAATACTATATAGATCAGGGATAAGTTTTGAAACTTTATTGTATGATGAAATTAAAAAGTTTGAAGAGAAAAAAAAAAGCTATCTTTGGGCTAAGAATGGGAAAATGTGTATTTTTGCAGCAAGACAAAGGGACAGCATCAACGGAGCGCGTGACGACGCCCATCATGACGAAATACGAGCGCGCGCGCGTCCTCGGCACAAGGGCTCTTCAGATTGCCATGGGCGCGCCCGTCATGGTCGAGTTGGAAGGAGGTCGGGCTTTGAACGCAATTTTGCGAAAATTCAAAATTTGAACGAGTAAAAATGAATCTTTCCAGAAAATACAAAAAAAACGTTAGGGCCTTTGATAGTTTGAAAGTTTGAAAAATGGCAACAGAAAAGAATTGTTTAATTCAAAAAATTCAGAAACGGACCCCCTGGAGATCGCGCGCAAAGAGCTGAAGTGCAAGCGCATCCCGATCATCATCCGACGCTACCTGCCAGGTGCTAAAATGAAAACATTGATCTTTTTGCTCCAGAAAATTCCGATTTTAGATCGCCTTTGCGATAAATATTACTATAATCGGCATTTTGAATCTTGGGATCAAGTTTAAGTCCGCCTTTAAAAACGTCTTTTTCAGATGGATCGTTCGAAGACTGGGCCGTCGATCAGCTCCAAGTCAACGACTGGTAGATGCAAAACGATGGACGGATCAACAATCAGCCAACCAAACTCATCATTCATATCGCCGCCCATTTCCCGATAGCCCGATCTCTCAAACATCCACTTTATCCTTACTGGTCAACGTTTTCATATTTATTTTCGTTGAAAACTTTTCGTCATTTAATTTGGTGGTTATCAATATTTTCAATATTTACTGTTTTTTCTTGTTGAAAATTGAGATTTTTCTCCAGTTTTGAAACACTCATTTTTTCATTTTCAATTTTCATGTGTATTTTTCTTTCATTTTTGGAAATAAAATTTATCTATAGTTTTTCTTCAAGTTTTGGGAATGCAGTAAAATTTCTGTGACTTTTACTTATCTGGTTTTATTTGTCCGAAAAATGCACTTTTCACCGCTCTATTTTCCGCTCTTTCTCCCTTTTCCTTTTCTCTTTTTCTCTTACCCCTCTCATTGAGCTAGTGAGTTTTCCACGTTGCATAGAGCCCCTATCGCTAGAGCACGATGTTATTTTCAGATCTGGGGCTGATTTTTGTCAGACTGCAAAATCCAAATTTATCGCCGTTTTTGCAAATCCTACAAATTTCAGTCTCCCTTTGAAACTCGTCTCTAACCTTGAGATCATTTTGAACTTTCACCATTCGAAACTTTGAAAATTTTCCTGAAAATCGTGAAATTTCCGTGATTGTTCGTGAAATGTTGATATTTTGAAATTTTCAGGTAATCACCAAAAATGAGGCTCTACCTGTTCATTTTGGCGCTTTCGCTGTGCGTTTTTTCGACGTTTGTCAAGGCCGAAGTCACTCCGTTGACCAATCAAAATATCGATGGAATTTTGAGTGAGTCCATCTTCTCCTTTAATAAAGTTTATTTACCATGATAAAGAATAGAACACAAAAATGTCCTGGATAATTTTTAGCAATTCAAATTTCAGCCGGTAACGAGATAGTGTTCGTGAATTTCTATGCGGATTGGTGTCGTTTTTCGCAGCAACTCAAGCCGATTTACGAACAGGTAACACAGTTAAAAAATTAATACTAGCGTTAAATTTAGCGTTAGTTTTAAAATGTTAAAAAGCTTCTTAAGCGCAGCGTTAAATTAACGCCGGTTTAAAAGAAGTGAATTTGATTTTCAGGCTTCGAACAATTTCAAGGACAGGCCAACGGGGAAAGTCATGTGGGCCTCGGTGGATGCTGATAGAAATCGTAAGTTTTCTTTTTTTGAAATTTGACTTTATCAGTTATTATCATTCTTTATCATCTCAAAAATGATAAGATCTTTTTGTTTAATTTTAGCGGATATCGCCTCCAAGTACCATGTCAATAAGTACCCCACTTTGAAGTTGTTCAGATACGGCGAGCTGATTAAGAGGGAGTACAGGTATATTTTTACAAATTATTTTAATTTTAAACAATCTTATTTATCCTATAGAGTTAAAAATCTTCGAAATAATTTTAGCATTTTTTTTTTTCTAAAACTACTTTTCTTTTATTTTTAGAAGTGCCCGCTCAGTGGACGCTTTGACGGAGTACATCAACCATCAACTGGAGGAGAGCCTCAAGCCGGTCACTTCCAAGGCTCAGCTCGATGAGAAACTCAATGTAATTTTTAAATTATTTGAAAAAATCGTTATTTGTTTAGATGATTATTTTTGATTTAAACTATTTTATTTTTTGTACGCATTTTTTATTGCAGAACGCTAAAAAAGGCTTCATCGGTTATTTCCCTCAATTGGCGGGCACCGAGTTCGAAAATCTGAGAAAGGTTATTATTTTTAAATCTTATGATTTTTTTACTTTTAAATTGATTATTTTACTTGATAAACTTCTCAGGTAGCCGCAGCCCTCCGTGAAGAGTGCGACTTTTTCGCTGCGTCTGGTCCGGAATTCCATGAAGTGACACAGGGCGGACCCAAGTTGACTTTCCGTTCCCAAGGAGTAAGTCAAAAATGAATATTTCTTGGAATAGATCGAAACTTTCAAAAAGATCATATTTGCTTGAAAAGAAATCGTTTTTCTTGAAAAGAGATAAAATATTTTCAGACCGGAGATAGTGTTGACTTTACCGGCGATTGGCAAACCTTCGAGTACATGAAGCAGTGGATTTCGGACAAGTGCATCTCTCTGATCAGGGAGATCACCTTCCAAAATGCTGAGGAATTAACCGAGGTTAGAAATTTTAGAAAGGAGATCAATTATTTTTGAAACGAGGTCAAATTTCAGGAGGGCCTGCCATTCCTCATCCTGTTCAAGCACCCTGACGACAAGACCAGCGAAAAGGAGTTCACGGAGAACGTGATTCGCGAAATTCCAGATCAGACCAGTTAGTTTTTTTCCTAATTTCCTAAATTTCATGTTTTTTTGACAACTTGGCAACTTCGAAATATTAAGAAATAGTGCACAAGATCAGCGAAAGAAAAAATCCTTACCCTCTCTTTAACTAACACATTACTTTTGTCATGTTGCAATATTTCAAAAAAATTTTTATTTATTTCGAATCTTTCAATTAGCGTCAATTTGAGGAGCTATCAACGCGTTGGTTGCCGACGGTGTGAAATTCGCGCATCCGCTGCATCACATGGGCAAAACGGAGAAGGACCTGCCTGTGATCGCCATCGATTCATTCAGGCACATGTACCTTTTCCCCAACTATGCTGATTCCAAGTGAGTGGCGATTTTTTTTCATTTAAAAATTTTTATTTTTAAAAAATATTTCATCACCTAATAAGTCCTTAAAATATTCAAAGTTAGCGTTCGCTAAAATTCAATAATATCACCATGTCACTGATCGAAAATAGCATAGATATGGCATATTTTCATTTTGTCGGATGACACATAATATTTTAGTAGATTAAAATACTTGCAGAGTGCCCGGAAAACTGCGTCAATTCGTCTTGGATCTGCATAGCGGCAAGCTGCACAGAGAGTTCCACCACGGACCTGACCCGACTCAGACCGATCCCTCAGCTCCTCAACAACAAAAGGTTGAGGAAGAGGTAGACAGCAACTTGAGCTTGAAGAATTTGGATTGGGACTAACTTTTCCTTAATTTTTGAATTCATTCTAACAATTTTGTGAATTAACCAAACTCCATGTCTTGTCTGTCATTTCAAAAGAATGGATGTAATAATCAATATCATGTTGAAAAGCGATTTTATTGTTTTTTTATTTTTTATTTTTATTTATTGACTTTGTCCACGTCTATGAAAATTCTAATGTGTAGCTCGAAAGAGAGTTTGAGCAAAATCCCAATACGTGAAGGAGAGTTGCTGTTTATTTCTGTTTACTAACAACGATATAAACTTTGAAAAGGATGAAGTAATTTGCAAATTTTAGACCGAAGCACCGCCCTCCGTGTTCCAGAAGCTCAAACCAGACGGCAATAGGTACACCCTGCTCAAGGAAGAACTCTAAGTCGGTATACCCCACTCAAAATATACCGTCTATTCGTTTCAATACTGATACTTTTTAGCTATGAGTACTTTCACTCAAACTTTTCATCACATTTTATTGAAAAGCACTCGTAGATAAATTTGATCAGTACTGAAAAATGAATGCAAAATCACCAATTCAGGGTCCAAAATATTTCGTTTCTTTGCTAAAATAGTCATGACTTCAAAGTTCCAAAAGAAACTTTGAAGTACGATCAAAATTTTCGCCTTACTGGTATTGGGATTGCATTGAAATGGAGTTTTTCTAACTTCATTTCATTTTTCATGAATTTATTTTCTATATCTGCTCGATAACTAGTGTGTTTTATCTTATGAGGTACGAGTATTTTTGTATGATTTTTTCTTCGGATAGGTTTTTTATTCAACTCATGGCTTTATTCTGATACACGTCTGTTTTTGATTTTTATTCTACTCATTGCAGATTTTTGCTTGGAAATTCCATATTTCATGAAAAATACCGTTTCCCAGGTATATTACTCGATGCTGAAGCTCTATTTCATAAGTTAGGTACTTTGCTTTCAAGACTTGATTCCAAAGTTTCGGGAGCAAAGTATTCCCGAATAATTTTATTTATCCATGACAATTCCTCATTTATTTGAATAGTCATTTTTGGCTTTATCACTTTCAAATTGTCTTTGGGGAACTTGCTATTTCATCAAAATATTCAAATTTCTATTTCCAAATCGTGTTTTATTCTTTTTCCGAGTATTGATTTTGAATTGAGTTGGTAGTTGCACTCTAATGAGAAAATTTCATGCTCCAATGAAAGAGGGGGTGGCCATTTGCAACTACAAATTCGATTTTTTCAGTGCCAACCAAGACTGTGATCCTACGGAATTTTTATCGAATAATAAATCGATTTTTAGAAAATTGCTGTTAAATAGTGTTAATTGGTGTGTGCTAATGGATAAACACATGTGATATGGGAACGAATCTTGAACTATAACCATATACTCGCATTGTGTTCAGCAGAAATGCAATATTTAGCAATACATAGGATCGTCGATATAAACCTACTATAGCATGAATGCTCATCTGTTCATCGATATCTAAGTCCTACTTCCGATATGTTCTGAATCTACGAGACAATTCTCTCATAATCATATCGATCCCTGCCACTTATGTTAATGGAAGTCAATTGTTACTAATACTTAAATTGATGTTAAATATGTCAACCTGCTTTAAGTTGTGTTAACTAACAGAATATGCTTAAAATAATGCTGATTGTTTTGAACTTTATATTTTCACATTTTATTCTGTGCATGATTTGGTGTCTTATTTGAGTTTTGTCAAGCGTGAGCCTCCAAAGAACTGCTTTTTCCCTTGCTCCAAAATTCGAGGCTTCGAATTTCTCATTTCCGTTGCAAGGCTTATTTCTTCGAAAAGATCCCTGGAAAAGCGAATAACTATGGATTAATCCATGCTATGGTTAACTTGATCTAAAAATTCTAAGCGTTTATTCTTATTCAGACGACCAGTTTATCGTAAAATTTGCTTCATCCTAAAACTTAGCTTTGGAGTCGACTTTAAGGGTGTAATTTGCTAGACTTCGTTCACTAAAATGAACACTTGATTCTGAACACTTCCAAATCGTTCTAGATCTGATACCTTATTTTGAAGTCCCTAGGGTTCTCTTAACCATTCAAAAATTTATACCCCATTTTCGGCCATTTTCAAGAAACCCTACTTCCCACTGTCATGTGCTACTTTTCAAGGATTTCACTTCAGACCTCGCATTTTCCGAAATAGACCTGCTCGTTTTTCAAGCCATATTTCCCGAAATGCCAGTTAAGCTTTTCGAGGTAAACTTTCAAAATCTGCAGGTTTCAACTTTGAAAATTGAATTATTCATGATCGCCAAAAAACTTGACGGGCTTTCACGTAATAGCCTTTGAAGATTCGCTGTTCAAAACTCGGGTTTTCAGACATTTTTGAGAATTTTCGAACTTTTGTAGGATTTAAAAATCTCCGTATTTTGAATTTGTACCTACATTTTCTCCGTTAAAATGAAGGTTTCTAATTCTCGCAATTTCTCGTCCCGAGACTTTAATTCTGTAATTCGCTAAATGAGTGCGCTTTCTTCAGAATAATCTTCAATTCAATTTTCCCAGGAAAATCCTTCTCATTCTGTTGCACATGAAATATTTAGCACCAAAAATCTTCATTTTATATGATACTCCTATTCTTAGTTTATCTCTTGTTCATATGGATTTGGATAAAATAAGGATTATCAAAGCTTCCCAAGGAAAATACAGATATCTTTCTATCGTTACCTCAGAAGATAATCCTTCCCAACCAATTTTTACTTTCTTTTATTTAACATGTAATGATTACGTAATAGTATTCTAGAGATTTTTTAAATGAACTTTTGAAAATTTCAATATTTTAGCTATCTCATAAATAATTATTACCAAATCCCATGACATTTTGCAAGAGGTTGTTTATTACAACTACAAACTTTCATCAATCCCTATTACTCATTACCTAATTCCACGTAATATGGGTATATTCGAACTCATGATAAATCCCCTAATTGGCCTATACAAATCTTTGATGTCATGTGGCTTGCATAATTTGTACCTTAGTAAAAGAGGCAATTCCCACGAAATGTTTATGTAATGATCATTTGGGATTTTTTGTCGAAATCCTGAAAACAATTTTTCCGACTACAGACTCCGGCATATTCAGTTCTAAATCTGATATCGATGTCAGAATTGTGCTTGGCTGTCGGGTTCCCTTTTTCGAAGTTGAGTTTTGTTTGGCCACAAGTTCTCACGATCTCGTGATTTTATTTATAAAACGACTAATCGGAAAATCGGAACTTTACACAAATTAGCCAAGGTTTTTAGTTACAAACACCCGAACGAACATTCGTTCCTTGGCTTTTATCGTATTTCTTTAAGTTCTAATCTTAAGTGGGGAGATTCTATTTCATGTCCCCGTATGCTTTAGGGCCGGAACTTGAGGATAAAGACTCGGGGATTAGAGGTTTTCATCTATCACATCTTGAAGATTTTAAAATCGACGAAGTTTGCTGCGTCTGAGTTTTACCCTCATGATTTTTGTAGCAGTGTTTGACTTTTTCCCATCATTTTAGACCAAAATATAGGACTTAAAAATCTAAACTTGTCCTTTGGGGAAGGATAAATAAATGATAATCCCATACGCGTACTATCACCATGTTTTGTACTTTGAAAATACTCCGAAATGGGGCGTGGTCAAAGACACTCTAACTCGTCTATCCTTAACCATTATGAGAGGGCATAGACGCAGACATCTGCATTTGACAGTAGTAGTAGTGTGTTGTTATTTCAAAATAGGACTTTGTGGCTGATCAATAATTAATAGTGTCTTATAAAATATGCCACCCGTGTATTCCTGCCTATGTTTTATTATTAGACTAGAATTTTTAAGCTTCTCTAGGTCATCCAGCATGAAATTCGGGGCCAGCATATTTCATGTGCATCTTCATCTCGGGAGGGTAGACTTCCGGATATTTTTTCTTGAATATAAAATACAGAACCTTTAATATGTTTGTCTTAGATGTTTCATCCGATATATGAAAGGATAGATGTCTAGATTTTCGCTACAAATCCTTTTGGGAAGTCTTTTAAAACTAATCCGAAAGTATCTGTCTGAAAGTTCCTATTCTCGTCAAAAATTTCAGTTTTAAAGGTATACAATTCATATTTTATGTAAACCCTGATCTTGCGATGCTAAACTATTATTTAAATCTAATTCTGAAATACTTGCATTTTGCATGTTTCATGATATTTCCGTTTTTTTTCTTCCCAGATAGGCTTCTCATTCGATAATCGGATTTTGAGAATTTTTTCCTGCGAAAAGGCTACTTTTTCAATTTATTGCACCTGCCCAAACTACGAAATCTCTAGTTTAATGTTAGAGCATAGGACTGCAAACCCGTTCGTTCAAATACGACATTGAGTTTATAAACGTTGAGCTTGAAATGACGAGGGATACATGGGATAAATGGTTATCTCAAGTTTACGCCCTTTGGGGATTTCATATATCCCCGTCTTTAATGAGAATATACGAAATCGGTTCGTTCGCGGTAATCTTATTTATCCCGAAAATGATAGTCCGAAAATTTTAGTCTCACCCCTTTTGCCGTTTTTTTTTTCTTTCTAAATGAGGACGTTTTCCCAGTGAACTTTTGCGCTCGTTTACAAAAACACGACTTTCGCTCATTTGCTCATATTTTCCTGCAAATTATTGTCAAAAGCATCTAATTTCTTATAAACAAAAAGGGCTTTTCAATAGAAAATACTTCCTGAAAATCGCGTGCTTGTAGTTGGATACAAACCGCACTTTGTCTCGCATAAATGTCTTTTCAACCGAGGTTTTCATCATATTTAATTTCAGCATGCACATACCGTGTTTCCCACGTTGCGAGGTTCCCTTGCCGGATATTGGTGCGGCGCGGGTCGCTACCGAGTTCAACGTCTGTACTTCGCCAGCCAAATTCTCGATTCGGATCATTGTAAGTCAGATTAAGCCTTGTTTTTTTAATCGATTCATCTAATAACTTCTTATAAAAGTAAAAAAACTGCATACTCGCTTTTCTTATGCTAATTCTGGTTAGAGATAGTAAAGATAGCATTAAAATTAGAGAATATAAATTTAAAAATTTTCGGTTGAACAACTAAAATTATTGTTTTCAGCATGAGGTTCGCTCGATCTCCCAATTTTCCTCGTTCGATCGAACTTTGCAGTCTCGGAAAATCGGCACTGAACATTGGCCTCTAACTTTAAACGTTCAATTCTATGAGCAAGCCAAGGACTTATTTTTCGTGAAAGTAAGATTTCACTCTGGTTTATAAGAATTAAATCTTTCATTATCTTTCAAATTGCAACGTCATGAAAAGATCGTCAAAAATTCTCTTCGCCTCTTGCGTGACCGAGCTGTTTATACGGAAACCCTTTGAATGATGATAAATGCGTTAATCCCGGAGTTAATCCCGCTTCTTAACGGTCTTATTAGAGGAAGTCCATGTAAACATCAATAATTCAGCGACTTTTCATTTACCTGTAAAAAATGGTCCAAATTAATCAGACTATTAATTATGCTAGTTTAATGTCACGCAATTTAAGATTTATGTTTTAGGCCTGTGTCGTAACTGAGAGGCAGAATTCATCGTCTTGCTTCATCGATAGTACGATCTTCAACCGCACCGGGCTCATACCGTACTGCAATAATATGCATGTCCGAGGTATCAATAGTTTAGTATATATGAGTTGATCTAAAAGTCTGCTCCATTTCTAAACTCTATTTATGGTCGCATTGATATTTAGCAATGAAACTAATTTTCACAGTCATATTAATTTACGTCCGATAACCTTAGGCCTAAACACATACCGTTGACTTTCAGAAGTATCAACTACCCCTTCTATGTTGGTCTCTATCCTGTTCGCCTTCTTTTTCCTGATTACCTGTCTAACGATGATCGTTATCGCTCAAAGAATCCTCACCTACTGTGCTCATAGAAGGAGGAAGATGCATAAACAAGTAGAATTTAAATAAAATTACGATATAAAAACCGTTTTTAGTTCTATGCCTTAGCACATGATCGAAATTGATCTAAATGATGAAAATTTTGAAACTATACCATTCTATTTGAATGTTTATGATGCTATTTAACATAGAATTAAACCTGATCTTCGAATTTAAAACCTGAAGGTATGCTAATTCCAGTCTCAAATCGCTCTACTGCCCTCACCAAGATCTCGAGCCTTCCAGGATGACGATCGGCTAACGGTGATAGAAGAAGAAAAAGAAGATCGGAACAGTCCGGCATCTTCAGTGCGGACGCCATCACCTTGCGATCTACAATGTAAGAACTTTAAATATTCAATGACGTATATCATTATTCGGTTTGCATGGCCATGCTTTATCATAAGATCGGATATATGAATTTCAAATGCTCAATGATTTATATAAAACGATTTTATAGTCTATGCTTTATCATTGACGATTTTGTTTCAGTCGGCTACCGAAGCCCCATACCGAACTCTCCAGCACCAGTGCCCATACCAATAACTTCATCCACAATACCATACCGAAAAAGCTCAGTCAAACCTTGCGACGTTTAAGTGTACACTATTTTGAATTATTTGATATCTCACAACGAGTTTAAGTCTACAATTTTCTACGGGTATTTTCAAATTAATATTTAGAGCTTTTAAAACATGAACCACTTTATTTTCATCAAATCATCATCACAATTAGATTAAGTCTAAATTAGCACACAGAATAAAATTCCTCTTCATCAAATTATCACAAATTTCTATTCATAAAAAGAAAACTCGAAAAAACCTCAAATTCAAATGAAGTTACTAAGACTCTAGTGACAAAAAGATAAAACTTAGCTTGAAAGATGCAGTTTATAGTATTTTCTCTAATAGAAGCCTCGGAGTGTATTTTCCAACCTCCCAATGTTTTGAAAACTTCGACTTTTTCAAGCCATCGTCATATATAGTTGTGCGTCTAATGACCGCAAACTTACGATCAAAAGTAAATATGTTCTAAATACTCTAAAGAATGCGCAAAACACTTTCCAAGATGGTCTGAGTTGGGCAATGAGTAGATCTGGAAATCCGAGGGGTTTCAAGTAGAGAAAATACGGTATATACAAAATTTAAACCTGTACTTTATAGAAACGAATTGCCTATCTTGCGAAGCGCGTGCCCGTTAAATTAGGTTGAAGTTGACTAAACTTCAAGAATTAACTTTCAAACTATAAAGAAACTGCCTGAAGTTCAACCAACTTCTTAGTTTCATTCGTGAGCTTTACGAACATGAAGCTTAAAATTACTATTAGAAAATAGTTCGCGAGTACTTTGTTCTCGAATGCTATTTCTTCCTTCTTTCTTAATTTTTCCCATTATGGGATGAAAGTAGGCATTTTAGGAGGAGAATTTTCGAAGCTTAGAAAATTAGAGCAGTATTTAGGAGTACATATTCAGAGTCCTACTCGTGCTGATAATTATTATAAGGCACGAGCATGAGAGAATCTATTTTTAGAGCTGGCAGGATAAAAGATTAGAGTGAATTTAAATAAAGCTGGAGAAATAGAGTTAATACGGCCTGCCTTACGAAATGGTGCACTGAAAATTAGAAATTAAATAAATAAATTAAAAAAAAAAAAAACAAAAAAAAAACGCCTCTTACATTCTGCTTCTTTTTCTGCTGATAATCGTCCGGATTTCCAGTGGGCGGCTGCCTCGGAGGCTGATTTGTTCCCTGAGCCTGTTGATTGGCGGCTTGAGCGGCCATCATCCTTTCCGTCTCGATGTCCTCTTCCTGCTGAAGTTGAAGGGCCATTCGGTAGCTGAATTATTTTATATATCGTATGTTCTTCATGACTATGCTTTATCATGTGATAAGAAATTCGATAAAATTGTATATCATATGGTTTTTGGGTCTATTCTTTATCACTATCATATGATAATTGAGGATTATATCTCAGACGGCTTTCTAAATGTGTTTTGACGTGATTAGAGAAATTATAATCCCTTACTCTGCCTCCTCCGTTTCTCTTCTCTCTTGCTGTTGAATTCGCTCGGCCATTTTATCGGCCTCTGTAGCTTCTTCGGGAATATTCACCGACGCCTTTTCACTATCAACCTGAAATTGTGATTTTACCAAAAGAAAAGATAAAAAGATGTGATAAGGCAATTGTTGAGTGGTAAGAAAGACCTTTATGTCACTGATTAGGTTCAACAGAAATTGGAGATACCAATAAGATTTTACCATTGATAAGGAAGTACTCAATAAATGATAAGAATAGCTCTAAAAGAATGCCTGCTTGAAGATGTGGAAGTCTCCTGTCATGAACACGGAATCTCCGCCCACATCCAGCGACTCCCACACGATCGGCAGCTCGTTCAGACCTTCGTCCGTCACCAGACAGAACAGCTCGCTCTGGAAACAAACTTGTTTGAATGCTTGAATCAAAGGCAAACATTTCTAATTAGAAATAGCGGTTGTTTGATTTTGAAAATAAAAATAACCCTCTATATCTTGTTGAAATAGAAATGTGCAAACTTGGAAGTAGGATGGTTTTCATAGAAATATGTATAATTTCAAAATAAAGATTGTCAAGTTTAGGAACTATAGTCTGATTTTAACTTTTTTTGTCTTTGAAAAAACAAACCTCTCTCTTCATGAGGGTGTGGAAGTGGTTGTTTCTGAACAGCACCGCGATTTCGCCGTCTTTCAGAGTCTCAGCCAGGGAGGCGAGTCCGTGGAAAGTCAGCTGGGACAGAGAGGCTGAAAACAAAGGCAAGTAAAAACGGGCCTTAAAATCAGAGACAAGCTTTAGGATCAAAAACAAACGAACAAACTCACAATCAAAAAACTCTCTGTAGAGTGCGATATTCGGGTCCTGATCGTTGCAAATCTTCTCTACCAGTTGGTTGTAGGTCAAGGCATCAATCAGGTCGGCAAGAAGTCTCTGAAGTTGTACACGGAATTCCTTTGGCGTCAAATTTAGATCTTACCTGCTGAGGATCAACGACCCATCCGTGGTAGAGGTCGAGTCCGACCAGGTCGAACAGGGCCAAGGCCGGGGTGAACTCGAAGTCCGAGGTGTTGCGGAATCTAAAGAAATCAAAGTGAGACTTTACTAAGTCAAAGAAAAACCTAGCGAAAGTCCTGGCTGCGAGTACCTTTGTTCCAAACGCTACTTATGCATTCTCTAGCTTTGGAATAAAGGCACTTGCAGTCAAAAGTTCTACCATCTATCTTAAAATTCTACCTGACATTGACATCCAATCCATTGCAAATCTGGGGCAGCAAATTGATGACGTCTTCGAGATTCTTGCTCCAATTTGCGTCCTGTTCGGCGGTCAGGTTCTTTGGCTTTGCGGACAGCAAATGTCCGGCCAAGACTTGCACGAGTTGATCGCGAGAAATCACCGATCTATCCTCGATCTCGGAGAGCTTTCCCTGAATTTATCATTGATTTCAAGTCTAAAGTTTGAAAATTAAATGTTTGCTAACTCAATATACTTACCCTAAACTTATCATTGATAATAAAATTTCTAAAACATAAAGCTTCCAAAAATTCGAATCGTTAAAATTCAACACGATTCTCTTGACTTATCATTGCTGTCAAAAAGTTTCGGAAACCTATTCCCTAGAAAACGAAGTTTCAGGAACCTAGATTAAAACTTTTGAAAACTTTAAAAATTCAATTTTCCCACCTTGATAATCAGCGCATTGATGATAGAGACTAGCGGACAGGGGCCGTTCGCATTCTGAGTGACGATCTTGTACGTCAGGGGGCCGAATTTGATGGATTTCAGCTAAAAATTTAAAAAGTAGGAAAATATTTGAAAAAATAAAAGAAATTAACCTTGAAGAAAATTCAAATAACAAGAGAAAAATACCTTGAAAACATCGGTCGCTTTGGTGGACGAGCTTCCAGCCTCAGCTCGGTTCGAGGAACTCGGTGCGGAGGTTTCGGGGACCTGAGGAGTCTCCTGAGTCTTCGAGGCTTCAGGAGCCAGAATCGTGGTCGGCGGAATAGATGCGGTCGGGGAGTCCTGTAATAAATACAATAGCATTTGAAATAAAGGTTTTTTCTTAAAATAAAAAAAAACTATAGCTTCAATTAAACTCAAAAATCGCATAAAAATTATAGTCATCGTCAAAAAATTGGCAAAATACAAAACCAGAGCTTTTAATAGAATTAAAGGTCTCTAAAAATTACAGCGATTTTCAGATTAAAGAAGTCTTGATTTAAACTTTAAAACGAGTCCTGTAAAAACCTGTAGTAGTCTAAAATTAAAAAAAAAAAATCCTTATGAAAAAGTACAAGACCCACCAAATTCATGCTCTCGAGGTCGATCGCGGAGGGGAAGGTGACGATCGGCAGGGTTTCTTCGGCTTTTACCTCTGAGTCAGGCTTTCCAATGATCTCGATAAACTCGCAACTGAAATCGAATATTTGAAATTTAAACTTAAAACCCCAAAAATAAGTTTTTTTTTCTAATACACCTACTAAAATAATATTCAAGGTATCTTCTTTTGAATAGTCATTACGTTACATGGATCCCTTTTCTGTGTCTCTCAGCAAGAGAGACAAAATTCGTCATAGCAGTCGCCATAAATCAGTAATTGGCCATTGATATAGCGACGATTACGGTTGTTCCTTCGTTAAAGAGAGAAAAATAGGAAAATCGGCACCTCCTCATTTCGTGCGCTATTTTTCTTTTCTCGCCCGCTGCTCATACCGTGAAAAGGAAAATAATTCACGTAGTGATAGTAAGCAGAGCTGAGACGAAATTGAAATTTTAAAATTCGAAATCGAAATTTCGTCTCAGCTCTGATAGTAAGTTTTTCAAGCAAACTCTAACCTGATTTCCTCAATTTTTTCCACGTCAATATTGTCACCACCGTCTTCAGGGCGTTCAGAGCTACCGTAATCCTCCTTTTTCTCTTCATCAGGTTCTTCGACGGAATACTCGTCATCCTGTCCGGGAGATACCGTATCCTTCTCGGTATATTCCACCTCGGAAATACTTGTCACGACCTGAAATTTCATTTTTTGATATCCAATACGTTTTATCCTCCTATCTTTCAGCATTAGAGCAACTTTTTTCTCTGAAATTTCATCAATTTGAAGATGAAAATGTAATAAAAAGTGAACTTGAAAATTGAAATTGCGATATTTAATCCACTTTATCACCCCATCGTTCAGCATTTTGAAATCTACCTTCTCACAAAGCTCCTCCTTGACAGGGCTCCCCTTCTCTTCAGTGTCTCCAGGCTTGGGCGATTCTTCAGACATGACTACTTCTGAAATGTGCTAATTTTCACTAAAACTTAAAGATGTAAACAAGAAAGCAAGAATTTTACACAACTAGGCTGTTTTGTAAACAACAAGAATGCGTAAACGTAGGACGTTTCCATAAATTGGGAAGTGTCGAAAAATATGAAGAAAAATAGCCAAGGTTTTGGATAAATTAGCAAATATTTTGGATAGATGACAAAATCATATTGATATAACCTACACAAGTCAGTAAATTTTAACAATTTATTTTTCAATAATGTTTTCAAGTTAGACATCAAATCTCACTTTAGCAACATTTTTAATTGCAAATCTAAATTTCATCTGATTTTTTAAACAACATTTTATTTAAAAGATACATATTTTGAACGTTCTAAATTCAAATATTTGTTTTCGAAATTGATGCGAGACTACAATATAGCCTATTAGTGTAGTCCAATTTAGCAATTTGGCTTGGCCATTGATAACCGAAAAAGACATATCATTCATTTTGCGATTCTTAAGATCGTTATTTCTAAATTTTACAATATTTTTTAGAAAAATGTCCCACATCGAAACAAGAAAGGAAGGCAAGTTATTTTGGATTATCTTTAATCGGCCTGATAAACTCAATGGTCTAACTCAAGAGGTTGTATTTTTCAATCGTCCGAAATAGACGATATGTTTAGATGATGGTTCAAATCACCAAGGCTTTTTACGATGCTGATGAAGATCCGGAGTCTGCAATTACCGTACTCACCGGTATGTTTCCAAATTTTTTTCGGGTCTGTGGCGTTTTGGTAATAATTCTCGAGATTCAAATTTTCAAAAGTCACTAATTATTCCAGGTAATGGCAAGCTGTTTACCGCTGGGGCTGATTTTTCGGCTGAAGCTATGATGGGCGGTGGAATGCAAGACAAATATCGTAACTCTAAGAAACAATCCGAAAATTTAAGGCCGGAAAAGGGGAATTACGCGAATTTCAAACATTGGATTGACGCTATGATCGTTCACTCGAAGCCTATCGTGGCCTTGGTCAATGGTCCAGCGGTAGGCATTGGGGTGACTTGTCTGGGCCTTTGCGATGCAATCCTGGCATCGGACACGGTAGATTTATGAACTTTTTTTCTTTCGACATTACTGTAATTTTCTCGCTTTTATTGCCAATGATCGATAATTTGAGACAGAATAAAAGGGAGTCCGTAGCGTTGTCCATCAAAATCTTTGGTGAACAACGCCTCAGAAAAAGTACAGCGTTGTCCACCAAAGATTTTGATGGACAACGCACGCCCTTCAATAAAAGGGACGGAAATTTGATGCATGGAGTTATCGCATTATTTGCAAACGAATCGACGACGATTTTATCGAATTTTGGAATGGCTTTGACGACAATTTCATATTACGCAATGCACACTTTACACATTCGAATTTGTGCATCGTTTATTTTGTCTCAAGTTATCGGTCATTAACAACACCAATGCTTCTGTAATTTTAACGGTTTTCTTTTCAAGATTACTGCAATTTCAGGCCTATTTTTACTGTCCATTCTCCGTAATCGGACTATGTGCTGAAGGATGCAGTTCTTACATTTTCCCGAGAAGTTTCGGATATGCCGCAGCGGCAAAACTGGCATTGTTCTCCGAGAAAGTACCCGCCCAGGAAGCGTATGGGTTTGGGATGGTCACCAAGGTATTTGACGTCACAGTTAAAAACCCGACAATATCATTTACGATTTAGGTCATACCCCACGATAAGTTCGAGCAGGAAACCACGGAGATCTTGAATAGATGGAAGGAACTGTCGCCTCTGGTAAAAATACATTCATAAAGCTAAAAAATATGCTCTAGCGCTAAATATTAACGATAATATATCGCTATATTCAGCAGTGAAGCAGATTTTAAGGGCATATCTATTTATTTTATATTCAGAGCATGAAAACCACGAAGCGTCTAATGAGAAGCGAAGAAGAGGTCGGAAAACTAATGCACGTCAACAAAATTGAACACGATGTGGGTGGATCTTATACTATTATTTTCTAATAAATAATAACAGACCCGGATCTTATATATTTATATATGAGGGGCGTCTAATAAAACTACGACATTTAAATTTAGAACATCGTCGATTTAATGCAAAACGAGCAGACTATCGAGAGAATCATGGCCAGATTCAACAAAAAGAGTAAAATGTGAAATTCAAATTTCTCAAAAATATACTACTCTTAAATGTATTTTAATCATTTAAAATAAACTATTACATATTTCGTTATATTTAACTTTATACCAATTAAAACTAAATTTGATTATTGTAGACCAGGAATAAAGTGCATTTTGACCCTCTCTATGTTTACTCGTACCACTCTCACGCAATTTCGTTGCATGGCATATTGCTGAAACACATGTTATTGTGAAATTCTTCAACGTCTCTCGGTTTTTTTATACTAATTAGTCATTTCCAAATATGTCGATATCATGGAATATCTTATCATTTGTGATAAGCTATCAATTTGACAAATTCTTATCATTAAAATTCCATTATCATGTCGTGCCTTTCCCTTAAAATGAATATATTTGTATTAATTCTAATCATCAACATATTCATATCTTATATCGTATCTTTTCCTGAATCTGATTTTTTTCTAATTCTTATCATACGTATTTTTCCTGATTATTCTATTTGTTCTGAAATTAAAATATCTTATTCTAGAATGGGAAATTTACCGCTGGTCCAGAACGTTGCTGAGTTCCTGGAAAAGTCGAAGACAAAGGAAGCTTCGCGGACCGATATGTCGTTCGCCGAATTCCTCAACTGTATTCGAGAGATGAATAAGAGGTTTTATTTTTTAATATTTAATTTCCTGAACATTTTTATTATTTATTTTTCAGAAAAATATCTTATATTGATGCTTCACAAAATAATTATACCTTTATTTAAGCTCTAAAAGATGATTTTTCTTGATATTCCAGAACAAATTCTTTTTATTGATGTTCCGGAAGGCAATTTCATGTTTTCAGATGTTTCCGGAGCGCGAACGACCAAGGCGAATACCTCTGCTTCGCAATCAACAAGAACGACGTAGACGGGGTGTTCTGGAAGCAACGGCTGAGGATACGGTGTTTCAAGGTAAAATTCGAGAATTTAGAATATTTCATTTTCTAGACTCAAAATAAAAATGCTATAATAGAATATTTATGACCTCGAATCTACTTTTTCTGATATAGAAGGCAATTACTAAGTGGCGGAGTCCTATAGTTAGGGATAAACAGGAGGATGAAATTTGAAAGAAATAGTGTGGAAAAGACACTTCGTCATTTAGTAATTGCCGATATAGAGCCTATTCTCTATGGTCTAGAATAAAATTAGCTTGTTCCAGAAAAAAATCTTTAATTTCCAGATCAACTCCCAAACGAGTTGCGCCGTCGCTCAGAAGGACCTTTCTCTGGACGAATTCATGAATGCCTATTCTATGCATGTACATTTTTAGACATTAAATTTTTTTTTTAAATACAAATTTTCCACTATTTCATAAATCTTATTATTTTGCAATTACCGTAATCCAAAAAAGTTAACATCGAAGATTCAGAAGGCGATGCAAAGCACAAACGACGACCTGATGGCGAGGAGCATCGAGATTCTGGGTGATGGATCAGTCGACGGGCAATGCTGTATTTGCATGGACAATACGAATGAGGTATTTTATATTCTCTAAATTAAAAAATATATATATATAAAAATCAGCCTAAAACTTGCTAACTTTTTCTGAATTCTGAAGCAATAATTAAACCTGAAAAGTCTTATTCTAATGAACAATGTATGTTCTAGAATATCTTCTATATATAAATGTAGAAAGAAAAATATTTCTTATAAATTAAAATAATAACAAATTTCAGATCCTCTTACCTTGCCTCCATTCGTTCTGCCTTGCGTGTATTTCTCAGCTCGTCGAGTATCGTCCTCAATTCAAATGTCCGCTGTGCAACGCACGCATCGAGAATCCTGTCGAGAATTCATGGGAAGTGCCTGATCCGCCCCTGAAAGATGATGTCGCCAAGTACTTGGAAGGACTCACGGAAACGCCCAGGAGTCCGGGCAGAAGGTGATGTGATAAGAATGAGACCATCAGCGATGATATAAGGATTCGTACAAATTGAGAAGAAGTTTTCTACTATTGAAGAATATTTACAACACTCAGGAAGGAATGAACAGCTATCCTATCTTAATAGAGACGAACCTTTCAATTAATACTAACTTATCATTTCATTATTTAAATAAATTGATGGTCTTATTCAATATCAGCTGCTAAATCTTACATTCAAGAAGTTTCATTTTTTCGCTACTTGATGCAAAGACTTGATATTATTCTTGGTTAAGCATTTTGACAAGACTCAGATTTTCACTCTAGTCTAAATATTTGAGAATAGCAATGACTTTGATTTACATTCCTTTTTTCTAAATATAAAAATGTATTCATAGTCTAGTGATTCTAACTTGATGATTCATTAACTCTTTTGCCGCCACTGAATGGGTATTTTTGACTTCATTGAAATATAGTCAACACAATTGTAAAAAAGCTTGGAACTATTACTCATGTAAATATGAATTATTACTTAAATCCAATAAACTATTATTAGACATTGCGTATATTCTTTTTAATTTTTAAAGTAATTATTTAATTAGCTCTGCAAGTAATCACATGACACATGATACACGATAATTGATGGAAAGTCTAGGATTATTCTTCAGGTTTAAAGAAGCTAATTTCTGATCTGATTTTCAGACTCTATCAACATTTATCAAATTTCAGTTCCCCGGGTGATTTATCATATTCTACTTCATTATACTTAGATTTATTCTTACGGTTAATCTGACTCCCTAAACCACGCCCCTCACCCTTGGTTTGCTCGAAAACTCCGACTTAACTCATTTGTCCAACATTTTCATTTTCATCAGACTTCAGATTTCCTTTCTCATGCTTTAGAATTCGTATTTTCATTTCTAGTTCCAATTTTTCAACAGAATGTTATTCCTACTACTCATATTCTTTGGGAAATCAGGTAAAATCTAGATCCTCTTAGTATTTTCTGGAAATAATAGCCTCGAAATAGGAGAAAGGTGAAAACTGAGATGGAAAATAATTAGAATGTGAAAATAATGTGCATGCATATATGATAACTATAGATTATAAATTATAAATATTTATTAAAATATAAACTCAGAAAGTGTCGTTTTTGTAACTTGCAATTATAACGGCACTATACAGTCTCTACAAGATAATTGTACATCCATCACTGGAAATGTCGACTTGACTAATCAGGATGTCAATGTAATTGTCTTAGCATAATTTATATATTTCATTGTAAATAGTCGTAATTTTAGACGTTATACCGCAAATTCGCGTATGTCTCCACTATAAATGGATGCTTATCCATTAAAAACTCGAATTATCAATATTTGGACTTCTTTCCAAGACTTCAAACCGTTAATTGCAACTCAGGACGTACGTTTTAATAAGATATACAATATAAACGATAATGTGACTATTATATAAATATTGTAAACCTCACGTGATATTTCAATATATTGGACAAAATTTAATTGATCTAGAATCATTGTCATTCAGTTCAATTTGATATAAATTGATATGATCAAATTATATCATTAATTTTTATATAAAAATATATGCGTGTGTGTATATTTAGTCGGAATTATACCATGTAACTATTAACCTTTTAAATATGAATAGAATTTTAGCTGGAATTACCGTCACTCAAAACAACGATTTAAAGTGGTTTTTGATGCCGGTTTTTCGGACCGGTCAAATACTGGCTTCGAACAATCCGCGGCTCTGTTTGCTGCCGGACGAGGTCCAAAGGTGGGGTTCGATTCTGAATCCGACCAATGGAGGCATCAATTCGATCTCGCAGTGCGCCGGCCGAATCGGCGGGCAAGTGACCACGTGCCAGTCGATTCAAGGGCAGGAGAACGGGGGATTGCCAGGTTAATAAAAATATCAATTAACATCATAAATAGTAGTACCTGTAAATATAAAAATATAAGCCCATCCTTCTAATAATATAAATAGATTATACTTGTGCGGAGATTTCTCGTTTGTGTTATACGCATTTAATTGAATATTTTATATCGATTAAAATATATCGAATGAAATTACTGTGTTGAAGTTGGTACCTTCATTTTAAAGATAATTGCGAAATCATCACTAACACCCTATACTTGGATATGACTAACAACAACACCGACGGAAAGCTGCAATATATCACCACCATTTATGGTCACTTGTATATTCGAAGTACTAACACTTCGAAGATATCTTTCCCTGCACTTGAAAGAATATTGGTCTCCGATATTATTACTCCTACTTGTAAGTATTTTAACAGAATGTTAAAAATATATATTAGTTTATAAAGCGATCTGGATAGTTTGCTACTTCATAACTTACGAAATAGTATGAAAAAGGTTTCCTTCAATCTTGCCTTAAACCATTAATTATGGATGACGAAGTAATGAATTATTCAAATAGGTTTTTTTTCTTTTAAATTGGCACGTTTTAATTCTTTTCTGATTTAAATACAGTATGATTGTTGAAAACAGCTTCAGGGGAAGACCCCGCTGTTCTGTTCGACAAAAATGGCAATCTAAGCACCATCGAGTTTCCGAAACTCACCAGGTAAAACCAGTGCATTTTACAAATCGGTCTGGCCTTCATTGTCTTCGAAAGTGACTTTTGCTTGAGAGGGAGGGGGCGCGTATCCGTAAAGGGAATAATATGGAATATACGCAGAGCACAACGGCTAATCTCGCGGGTACCCCTTCTTCCTCCCTCTGCAAGTCTTTTCGAGGACAAAGGAGAGTATTTTAAACCTAGGGTGACTTATACAAATACATCTCTTATGATGGTGAACAATCCTGCTCTACAAACTTCGAACCTTTGCAATTTGTTTGGAAAGTTCGGACTTGTAGTCAATAATGTCAACAATAACCCGATTGTTTGTGGAAGTAAGTGTATTTTAAATATTGAATAGTATATAAATTAATAATATGTATTTTATTGCATATTTCCATTTCACTACTGCATTTTAAGCGTAGACTGAAATTTCGCACGAAAACATAAGCATTTCAGTATTTTGCAAAATATCATGTGATGTTGAGTATGAAAGTTTTCTTAGACTCTATTAAGTCTTTAGTCGAATTACGCGGGTATCCAGGGTAACTCTCTCCAACTTAGGTTATTTTATTAGAAAATGTCTCATCGGTGAGAAAAAATGTCATGTCTGACTGTAGAATTGCAAAATTCTTTGCGCTTTCGCCCATAAAATGAAAGAAATAATATGATTGTAACGAAATCCAATTAGAAACAAATTTATTTCAGGACCCAATGCGGTGTCGATAAAATCAAGCCTACCTTCGCTATTTGTAACCATAATCATTGCGAAATTCATATCAAAACACAATTTTTTGCTCGGATTTTAATCGCCATTTAACCCTGATTCGTTGAACTTTCTTCTAATTTCATATCTAGGCATATTACATTGTACATACTCGAATAACTTATAATTGCTTGTCATATATCAATATCAATTAACGACAATATAAAATGATGATAATAAACTGAGATTTACAAATTAGTTCGTATTTCGTCATTGAAATTTGATGTCTATTTGTTTCTATGATGAAACTCTTGCATGAGTAAGCAAATTATATCAAAACAACCCAACCTAAACTTGATTTCAGAAAATTTATTTTTAAAAACCCAAATAACTTTGAACTTTCTTTAAAAGAGGTTCATTAATATTTTTGATATCACGATAACAAAAGATATTTTAATGTAATCATTAAGGTAGTTGATAAAATTAATACGACATAAGCCTATGGAATTGTTGCATTTAGAAACTCACGAAGTATTTTAGCAGAGTTTGTAATACTAAGTTTATTAATAGCCTTTCATAAAATTAGCTATTTTAGAGGTTAAATAATATTGCATAACAACTTAGCACTTAGCATCGGGTAATTGGCATCCATTAAAGCCGCGTTTATATCCGGACTTGCACTGGCACACGTTCGAGAGGCACTCGATGCTATCACAATTCCTTGGGAACGGTGCACCGCACTCTGGCTCACACAATGTTCCGCACTCTACGAATTCTTCATTTTCTCCACATCCTGAAATAAATCTATCTTACAAAATTAGCATATTTTTATATGCCATCAAAACTGAAAGAAATCAACACTAAATTAAAGTTTCATGATTCTATGATACATATAGCATTTATATTTTGAACTTATCAAACGAATATGATACTAAACTGCAGCGAAGATCAATTTGTATGACATATCCAAAAATTATGGAAGGTACGGATAGGATTTTTGACAAAAATTGAATTAGCTGTCAGTTAACTTTAAAATCGAATGAACAATTAGCCGTATGCTGATTTACAAATTCTGTAATTTATGGCACACACACACACACACACTCACTTGGCTTCGGACATTCCTCATAATGATGGCATCTTCCATCGACTCTCGAACGGAAATACCCATTTTCGCAGGTGCACTTTCCGCTACATTCCTCGTCACATTCCTAAAAAAATTACCATAATTTACTATTTTTTTTGGAAAATGCGACCTCCAAAAATCGATCTTCATAACAGTGAGGCTCTTGGCACTCTTTCATGCATCGTTTGAATACTTCATGCTTAGGACAAAGCACGTTCTCTTGAGAAAATACGGCAGCTATCAGGAAAATAAAAAAATAATAAGAATTTCGACACATCTGAAGTCTGGTTATTTTCAAAAACAAATATGAAACTTGGTGAAATTTCTTTAGCAAAACTGATTTTCAACCACATTTCTTTCCGGATTACACTTGCGATTTGATAAATCGCTTTGAGCTCTCAAATCTTTCAGATCAACACAATAACAAGGAAATAAGAAATGGGAGCTTCAAAAGTCAAATTCATTTATATATACAAAAGTTTATTTCCAAAATTAAAAACAAATGATATTAATAAAAAAGATATTATCCGCCCTTCATCGAAATATCGTCATTTTCAATTTTCGTTGTTCTGGCCATCTTTTTCAACGCGGGTTCATCGTCAATTTCGATCATATTGCTGAAATCTTCCGAGTTCGAAATTGGACGCTTCCTGGGACGGCCGGGTCCGCGCTTTTCTGGAAAAACTTTAATAATGAAAAAATAAAATATTTTTCCTACCAGGGCTATTCTTACTGCTCATTTTCTGGACCTCCAATAACTCTACCGGAATTTCTTCGATAGATTGCCCGGAATCTGAAAACTGATTCATAGAAAATGATATAAATTAGTAAAATACCTCCACTTCTTCTGAGATATCGATCATTCGACAGGCAAGAATTGGGAGAGAGAATAGAGACAGTGGAAACGGAATGGTAAGCGTCTGAAGATTGCAAATTATATATGATTTGAAGTCACGCACGCGCTTCTTAAAGTCAGTGTACCTTTCAGCAACTGATTATCGATATTCAACAGGATCTGGCTCGATTTCTTGATTTTTATCGGGGGTTTTCGGGACTGAAATTATATTTTTACAAAATTAAAGGAAATAAAAGATTCTATCCATCAAATTGGAGATAACAAAATATGTTCGTTTAATTTCAAATTCTAGGGAATCTTCTATTGAAACATTTCCAATATATGCCATGTTCTATTTATATTAGAGAACTTTCATATTAAAATGATAAATGCTATCCTCGAAATTTACCTGTCCCATTCTGCTTCCTCTTTGCGGGTCCAATTCTGGTGCCTGATTGGAATCTTCCAGGATCACAGCCTCTTCAACCTGTTCGATATCCACCTCTCCCTGCAATTCATCTTCAGGCTCCACCACAGTCATGTTCATCGTCGACAGCAGTTTGCGGTAGTGCTTACAACACTTGCACTTTTCGCAGGGGGCCTGAAATATTTATTTTATACTTTTATCTTTATCTTTCAAAATCAGTTTCTAAAGAAATTGGTAAATTGCTTAAAATTTCAACATTCAGAATATGTGCCGAGAAAAATATTGCTTACTTTTAAGGAAGATTACAAAACGAGAACATTATATCATATTATAGATATAAATAAAAGATTGAATATTTAGAAGATATTAGGTATAAAATAAAGTGATATAAAACACACGTCCGGCCTCCTGGGCTTGGAAATCCTGAACACCGGTGGTTTGACGACTGGGATGTTGACGAAACGAGTTGGTTCGCCGGTTGTTCCGTCGTGATAAATTACTTGGCCGTCTTGCAACTGAGAAATATGGTTTGAAATTATTTTAAACATGATATTAAATAAAAATAGTTACATGCCTTCCGAATATGCTCCTCCCAGCGCATACGACGCTGTCTCGGAGGATTCGAAGTTGAGGCTTCCTGAAACAAAAATAAATGTAAAAATAAGATAACAAAGGAATAGAATAATTAAATTATAAAAAAGAAGAAAAAACTACCGGAGTAGAATCGTCAGAGGACTGCAGCAGCGGGTGATCTTCGGGGATTCTTTTGGAGCGAAACACGATGTTCGGGGATGATCGAATTGGAGGGGAATCCATTTCAAAAATTTAGAAAAATAAAAATAAAAAAAAAAAAACTGAATTAAAATAATAGTAAACAAAAAATAGCTAATAATAAAATGGATCCGCGTATGTTAAGAGAACGCATAAACAAGAAATAGAAGAACCGAAATAACCATTGTGAGATAGAATCGATCTTTATTCATGACACACCGACTTATATTGGCAAATAAATATAATAGTGAAATATATTATCGAACCTACTCCTGTAATATTTTTCTAGAGAATTTGAGGTCCGAATTTTGTGAAATAAAGATAAGAAAAAAGTTCGTCGCGAAAATAAATGATGTCGTCATTACAAGTGATGAACAATTAAATGCTCTAAAAATGACATGATTTTGAACAACCGCACTTGGAGACAAATTATCAGCGACTATCAGGCTGCGTGTTGAACCAAGAATATTTGAGAGGCAACGTGGAATATTGAAGGAAATTAGCTTAAGAGACTAATTTTCCATAGTAAAGGTTCTACGTCTTGAGCTCGATAATAAGCTTTTATATTTTTATCTCTAATTTCTAAAATCCTTTATAGTGAATTTTGGACACACTTCAATTTCTCTTAGAACTAGAGAGAATCTTGTGATACTTGGAAACTTTTCGCGTTTTTTTCTGCTTAAATCTTCAGATCCGGATGTCCGGTTTGGGGGTACAAAAGAGGCTAAAAAACCGGATAAGCTCCAGCATAACAAATCCCAATCTTTCGATATCTCTTCTGATTATCCCATCTGTTTTCTGGCCCCATCTCTCAACACTGTATCAGGGATGAGGAAGTTGGCTGTGGGAGGAGTTTTGAAAATTTCAAACTAGCTTAGAATATTGTGGAAGTTTCAAACTTTAGTCGGAATTTTATATGTTTAAGTTTTAATTGTCTGAACGCACATTATGGGCTTCAAAATACCCTTTCAGGGATAATTATTCGGACTTAAAATTGACCTAAAATTGTTTTAATGTTGGCCTTTTGCAGGGTTACTGGAACGCATAAAACGTAGAACATGGACGATTATGAAGCTTTCTTTGCGAAAATGGTAGGTCGAGTTAAACATTTTTAAACGAATTTTTACTTTCATTATTTAACAACTTTTATAAAGTATCTTTTCTTATTTTCTGATACATTTTACCTTATAAATGATAGCTTTTCCATTACAAACTTTTGAGACTTATCTATGAGTCATGAAATATTACAAAATTAAATTATTCTATCATAGCAATGTCATATGGCAATAATTTCTGAAGCGTACTTTCCGTGTCATTAATTTCATGGAATACTTCATCTTTTTTGCATCATAAAAGTCATACTTCATCGCTCGTGTCCTCTATCAATTAGATGTCTTCCGGCCAGTCTTGAATATCTTAGATAACCCACCCCTAAAAGTAAAGTCTCAATTTTCATTTACTCATTCCTAGCTACATTATATTTGCCACGTGCGTTCGGATTTACAAATACCAACCACTCTGCTTAGTTCTCAGAAATACTTTAGTCTGTTTTTCTCAAGCATCCTTAATTATTTAATTATTTTTTACAAGCCTGCTCTTTATCAAATGTTCTCTGGACCCCGAGTGAACGCCAAATTTCTCTGGAAAAACCAGAGGTTTGTTAAAATTCTTAGAAAAGAACAAAAATTAGCCAGAATTTCTGAAAGCCAAGCCTCAAAATGCACCTGTTTAGCGAAGCCCCATATGCTTGCATAATTATTTTGACTTACCCTACTTTTCGCATTTTCATTGATAAAATTTTTTATTTTTCAAGCGACATAAATCATTTACGGCTTATATTGTACTTTTTCTGAAAATATTATGTGGGTAGGAAGGTTCTGCTAGGTCTAATTGCTTTCATCAAGTCTACTTTAATTATTATTCTAGTCAGATTCAAATGAAACTCGACTATTTTGCATAAATCGTCGAGATAAAGAAAAAGCATATCTCACTAACTTACTTTATCCTGATCTTATTCATATTCTGTAGAATAAGGAAAACCAGGGAATGATGAAACGTGATTAATCTTATCGGCATATTATAAATTGCGCATGAGTTTTGCAAAAATTGGGATTTTTGCAGATTGTGGCGGGGTGATCTCAAATCTCCTTTCCAAAGTTTTTTTTTTTTCCATTTCCGACACCTGTCCATCATTTAGAAGAGTTTCCTTTACGAATAACATAAGTGGAAAGTCAGAGAAATAGTATTACAAATTAGGAGAGCAGGAAAAGATGAAAAAGTCGCTCAAACGCGAAATCTCTTAAAGGAGCTTTTCCTAAAGGATTAAGATTAATTTTCAGATATTATTTTTATCTCGATTTCCCAAGCCATTTCTTTTTTTCTTTTAATATCTCATTTGTTTATGATAGTTCTCAGTTTATATTTCTCTAGGCTATCATTTTCTAATGTGCTGCAGCTTCATTGATATTCAAATAGCCTTGAGACATAACACTCATAACTATTAGCTCAGTCGGTAAGACACTGAACTTTTAAGTGACAGTCAAAGATTATTTTTTCGTTATTTTTTATTCGTCTAATTGATTTTCATGGTCATTTTCGCTGTTTTATTCGAATAACATATATTATTTTGAATTTATTATTTACCTCTATTATATAATCATTAAAAATTATGGATTTGTCTAAAGTATTATCATGTGTCCTAGAAATTGCCAATATTTTCGTAATAAATCTGGAAATAAATCCCTCATGCGCTTCGTTTTGTCGTTGCCATGCGTCTTTCAGAATACAAAAAAAATCTATCTCATCTAATGTCTAAGGATAGTCCAAAAATCTGTCTGGTATATATTTCAAGGAAAGTCAAAAATCCCTTGGATATGCGTTTTCCTTTGGTTAGATTAGCCGTGAAAACTTAGACAATACACGACGAAAAGACGAGAGGATTTTACTGAAAAAAAAGAAAAAAAACGAAGCCAAAAATTCAAAAGCTCACTTTTGAGTCAAATTTGGACATAAAACATTCATTTTTTGGCATCCGTATTAAATCTTATTGAGTTTTCAACTAATTTGAAAAGTTTCTTTTTCTATTATTAGGGTGATACTCTCGCTAAATTAAAAATGCGAATGTTTTTTTTTTCAAATGATATAAAATCTAAACTCAACTTTCTGAAATTATTAGACCTGCTTTTGATTATTCTTATTTCACAATATATTTTAATCACCGACCATTTCATGCAATAGTTACCCAAGGTTCTTTCGTCTCTATTTCGAGAGTTAGGTAACTTGAGCCTCCCGTTTGTCCAAAATAATGCACCAACTTGGGGGCAATAACTTTTCGTTTTCCAATAGAAAATAAGTGTCGGTTTACGACCATTAAAAGTTCGAAATGTTGACCCTAAAATTGTTTCCTATGTTCTAAACTCAAAGCATATTAATTTACCTGTTTTTATTATTTCTTCCAAATTTCAAATATATAACTTTGGCTTATTTTTAAAATTAATATCTCATTTTAAGCTTAAGATGAATCAATTTTCAACTATATTTATCCTTTAACTTACCTCATAGTATCATAGAATCTTGAATTCTATATGCTCGAGTAACTCTTTTTCTTTAAATCATCATTAAATTAAAACCGTAAATAGCCCCGATGTTTGAACTTACCTAATTCTATAAAATGCTAAACTTTAACATATGAAATAGTTAGCTAAAAATCGTAAATCTTGATTCCGAAATCGGGCGTTTTTACCCGATTTTCCCCGTTATTTTGCGAAAAGATTTGTCGTCGTCGGAGTGGATATGAAAATTTTATTAGGGGGCCTTTGAATAAATATTTATTCGGGGAGTACGTGTACCTGAGCCTATTTTTCTATGACAAAGCCTAATTCGATATTGTCAATTTACAAGTTAAAATGGCATTCTTTTGCAAAAAGATTATATTTTTAAATATTTTAAATTTATTTTAATTCAAATATTTTCATAGAACCTAGTGACCTCCATATTTATAGCTTTATTCAAATTATTCTATCGCTTTTAAACTTTACATATTATTTTTATATCTAGAGATCCCCGTATTTAGATTTATTCTTATCGTTTTTTCTTAAATCCGGATTAACCGTTACAAATGTCAGAGGCATGACCATTTTCAAGATTGGGGATTTCAAAGAAGGGTTTTAACTTGATTGAGCTCAAATATGGAATGCCGTATAGTTTCCGTTTCTCCTATCTATCATTTATCATAGGCTAAGAAATTTTAAAGGGAATATGAAATCCGTGAGTTCCTGTTGGACCTCTTTTCTACTTTTCCAGTCCTCTTAATTTTTAATTCGCTTTGGTTCGAGCTTTTACCGGAATGCGTAATAAGCCCATTCTTTTATTTCTAAGCTTTCCCTTGCTCTCTACCAGAAAATATATGCTTCAGATCTTTCTCTTCATTTCTCATTGCCAAGAAATATACCTCATCTCTCTAACTCCATACTCTAATTAATTTACTTACGCTCGTAGTTTAATCGTAATTCTGAGTCATGTATTAATACTCTCTGCAAAAATTCATTTAATTATCAGCTCGTTGCTCGCAGGGTAACGAGTAGGGATTGTATTTGCAATCGACCTGTGCGAACACTTTCGTCGTTTCGACCCCCTAAATCCTACTTATTGTATATCCCAAGCCTCAAATCTGGTACTAGAATCGTATTCAGCGTATGGGAAAACCCCCTAACACTTTTTACCCCAGCTTTACTGCTTAATCTTTATGCTTTAAAGAAGTCACCCTTTCAAAAAGTGATGTCGTCGGAGGACGAAGTTATGAGCATTTTTCCTTAACTATGGAAAATATCGTTTTTACTATTCTGTGCTCCAGGATTGCAAAATCATCCCAATAAAGCATAGTGGTTATTGTAAAGCTCAATGAGTCCTACATTTCTGCTTCTTTGACCACACCGGAAATTATTGCGCCAAAGAACTTCTTCGAGGAGGTCTACAATCCTTGTTTTTTTCTTTTTTTGCAAAAGTATGCAAAACTTGTTTACAACATAACTCTATCACATGCCAGGAAATTGATTTTATTTACCTAAAGCCGGATATATGAAGTTCGGATTTGGTACGTCTCATCTTCAAGAAGGACTTCATATATCCAATCAACAGATCCATAAAAATGTAAATTAGCTAGAAGTACATGAGTCCTGCGAACACTTCTGAGTTTTTTGGAATCTTGGACTTTTGATATCCGAGTCGGATTTTAAGAGATATCCTTAATCATAGGTGGACTTGTGAAGGATGTACTGAATAATGTAATCATGACCACGAGAATCGCTAATAAGGGTTGATGGGAAAGTGAGCGCAGAGTCAGATTTGATATAATGCAACCTCAGACACTTGGCCTAATTCGAGATTTTTGACACTTAGCTAAAATTTTCTGTATTCAAGATACAATAATTCTAAATATTTCAAATTTGGCACCGAACTCTTCCCCGGATCAAATTCTACGACTTTCATTCTCACGGAATTTCAAAAACCGGCGCAAAACTTGGACTTATTTCCGGCGAAAGCTAATCTTTGCTGATCAAAGACTAGAATTTTTATTTTTTCCGGCTGCTTTTCTACTCGAGAGAAAACACACGTATTTGACAGGTGTCACTGGAATTGTTTCGCCTGCGCTTTAAAGGGCAGAGTCATATTCTTCATCCGAGATTCTCCTAGATATCGATCAAATTGTCTAAAATCGTCTGTAAATCTTCAAAAATCGCCCAAACTTTTCTAAAGCGGTTAAAATCGACATATTTGGACAAAAATCGGTCTATAAATTGCCCAAAATAACCTCAAAAATGTACCGCTACCGTTCAGCCAGGTCCCTATCGGCTACACCGAACTCCCTATCCCCGATCGAATCCCCGTTGTGCCGATCGCCGGTGTTCAATCGATCCTACAGCTCCGATAACCGCACCGGTCGGAGCTTTTTATCGCCGTCATTTTACTCACCGGCCTTCAGCTCTTCGGGATATGTTCCAACATATTCACCCTGTGCCTCACCGACCTTTGGATTTGGAAGGAATAAGGTTTGAGAATGGGCTTAAAAATAATATTTAATTGAAAATTGTAAGTTTTATTAAAATAGGACCAAAAGTGTAATTTTTAATGCGTTAGTAGTTGTTAGATATCTTTTTATTATTAGAAGAAACTAAAAGTAACTAGACTTCATTTTTTGTAATATGATAGTGAAGCTACACATAGCATTCCTGTATATAATAACTTTTATAATTGCTCTATTTCCTGGATCTCATTTTTCAATATTCTACATGACACATTTTTCATTAATTTAGCATTAGATTTTTGATTGATTGTTAATTAATAATGTGTTTACTTCATTTCAAAAATTTCAATTTGTTTCCAAATACTCCAAAAACCGTCATACCTTCTATTAAATCATGCAAAAAATGTAATTTCCCGAAAATTTCGTGCAAAATATCAAATCTTCTTTTGTTCTCTAGACTCTTTGGCATAATTAAGTCGTGTGGGAGATAATCTTGGATTTCATATATTCTCCCTTTTAATCTTCCCTTCGACTTTCGTAGGTCAAATTTTTCCCACTATTCTTTTTTGGGGATTTCTTTTCTGCCGGGAGTAACTTCGATTTTTTCGCTACTTTCGAGGATTTTCATGAGAAAACAGGAAATCGTATGTGAATTAGACTCGACGAAAGATAAAGTTAAAATTAATCTCTCGAGAATCGATGAATTTGTATTTCCTCTTATAAACTCTTTCAGGAAAATACGAAATGTCTAGCTTTTTTCCTTCAAATTTAAAGTAATTTCAAAGATTTAACTTCTGCTTCTCTCCGTGAATATTTTCATGTAACTATCACATGTTATTATGCAAATTCTTGAAAGTTATCCTTCAATTTATATTTTATTTATTTTCATAACATCTTGAAAGTTTTATTCTTTTATTAAATTATTATATTTCAGAAACGCCACATAGAAGACGCGATGGGTGAGGAGCGTTATCGGTTGGTG
>LIAE01009483.1:76579-100335 GCA_002287525.1 Diploscapter pachys
GCCATGGCTAATTTTGATTTAATTGATGAGTTTATGAAGATTACGAGTGAATGTTATTACTGCTATGATAAACTCGAAATATTTGAGTATTTTTGAAACTTACTCAAAGAGTTTTGAATTGAAAATTTTTGATGATTTTAGATACGTTGCAGAATTTTAAATTAAGCAATGTGATTTCTTAATAATTATTGCGATAGATGTTTTGGACTTCATTGCAAGTTTAATTTCAACTTCATACCTGCAAGCGAGGTTGTAGCCTGAACCAAGTCGGGACAGATATGGTTGAGCGAGAAACTGGATGCCATTTATAGAGATCTTTAAATATCCAATATATCCAACTTTATCCAAAGAAATCCTTCAACGAGCTAAATTTAAGCATACAGTTAAAAATACCCCGGTTGCACGGTTAAGAATCAAATCTTCACTCGGGAAAATAGCACTGTTTTGAAAGAGATTCAGAAACTATTGCAGAATGGAAAAAGATTAATGAATAAGGCAAAAACACGCAGAGGGATTTCGGCGGATTTATTGTAAATGCATAACTGCAAAAAGCGGGGATAAGATATAACAAGATTTGGACTGATAAGGAGTGAACATTTTCATAGAGGGAGATTAATCTTTTTTAACCTCCATCCGAGGAAAATTCGGCAAAATTGTTCTGTGATTTTGACATGTGGTTAAGCGTGGAGAAATTCTCGGATTTTATACGACACAAAATAACATTAATTGATAGATCATACGGTAAAACCTTAAATAATATGCTAATTTCAAAATCTAGAAATTAAATTTTCTGGGTTATGATAAGAAATTATAGATGATTAAAGATACGATAATAAATATTTTCAAATATTGCCAATCGAAAAACGTCGGGGTTTTGGGTTGTTGGCTTCTGTCTTTGTCATTGAGATTTGAAAACAAACTAGGGACGATGTTAGCAGCCACGGGGCGGAGCTAGCGAATTATAGGAGGAGCTTCAAAAGAGGGCGGGACTTGGAGACAATAAGAACGCATAGAGGGTATTATGCGAAGGAATTCCATTGAAAACTTGGAGCGAATTTACAACAAAACATTTATGTACGGATGACTTGAAAAGCGACATTCAACGGGAGAGAAGAAGATGGACAGAAAACACAGTGAAGAGGGAGTTTGACTTTTTTCGCAAAAAATCAAACATCGGGATAAAATATGCTGATTTCTGGATACTGTAGGAATTTTTGAAGAAAGATGATTGCGCAAGAGCTATATGAACTTGTCAAAGACTTCCTGATACTTGCTGTAAAGTTACGCTTATTCAAAGGTCTTTAACTTTTAGGTACAGTACCTAAATCTTTATATTAGAAAAAAGGTCAAATGCAATCTTTGATGATAATTTGACGAAGATAGTTGAATTCCGACTTTATGCATGAACCTATATAGTGGATGGTAGGTAACCTTTAAAAATTATTTGACTTTTGTTATGCTTTATCTTTTCCATAGAGAATTTTTAAACAATGATATCATATCCGGCATCAAAAGTATGCTCAACCATGCTCAATTATTCTCCCATATTGAGGGATAGGCTTTAAAAATTTTAGAAGCTGTCCGGTATATTTTCGAATTTATGAGTGCGACAGCTGAAGTTTTAGTTGTTTGTGTCAAATTGTGGCTCGCGTAGCGCACAAGAAGATGTGTCCATCAAAAAAGTCAGTCGAGTTTGTAAAAAAGGGGGTGGGGCTTCGAAAAGCTGCAAACTGTCTTAAACATCTGAGGGTTTTGTTCCTTGTCAAGGCCTGTCGTCCCAGTCTTGTATCATCAGCGATGAAACACTGGTTAGACGTGGCAGAGTCTAGATGTTAATACATTGGAGAGGATATAGACGCAGAGTCGATGTTTCATATCATTTTCTACCTGACAGCTCCTCTGTGGAGAGGGATGCACATTCTTAAACGATGATAATGTTGATGGGAGCAGGGATTTGAGGAGATATGTCAAATCGCGGATATTGTTGAGCCCAGAAACCCGATAGCTTTGCACAACCCAGACCCCGAAGTCGGGACAAAAAGTTCAGAAAATTGTGAAGGCAGAATGTTTGAAAATTGAGACCGTGTTAATGCGGGTTGAATTTCAATAAATATTGAGTTTTTCTTGAGATTTGGAAATTACCGTAAGATAGAGTAAGCTTTTATAGTGAAAGACAGATTTAACGAAACAAATAAGAATGAAACAATACGTTTCAAAATCGTCAAATTCTTATCAGTGGAAGATGATTTTGCTCAGGCTGATGAAAACGCAATTTTCAAACTTCAACTTTTGACCTTTCCTAATCGTCTAATCTTTAATTATCAGCTGGGTTTCATATATCCTCCAAATTGGGGATATATTGAAGCCCTAAGTCACGAAATCAACCCCTCCAATGTGTAAACATGCCTCGAGGGCACGGGATTAGCCAAATCTGAAAATGAATAAAGCAGGATCATATGAGTAATGAGATTTGTTAGATTTATCATTATCATTTACCCTTACATAAATAAGGTGAAGATAGTAAACTTTGGCTTTGGTTTAGATTTAGTTTTATCATAAAATGAGATTGCATTGTTAGATACCTGGATTTATTCTAAAGTAATGTGAATAAAAGGACGGTTGCATGAAAAGATTGACACCTTTTCAGGACGAATATTGAGAAATATTTACAATGACTTACAGCAATCCGGCATGAAAAGGTGATAAGTGGTGGGTGGATTTTGCGGGCTGAAGACAAAAGTTGAGCCGGTATATCATTACTTGTAAGGAAAGTGCTACAGTAATTCTTGGAACATGCTGTAAAGAACTTTCTATAGAAATGCCATATTGAAAGTGGAACTTTTTGAGCATGTTGTAAACTTGAACAAGTATTTAGAAATTTCAGAGCGCTAAAATTAGCATTCGAATTATGCGCTAGACATCTAAAGAGCATTCTGCTCCGGTAAATATTACCGATCATGCTGGTATAAGATTATCCCATGATTATCAATTCCGAAAAATTATGACCTTTCTACAAGTATTAGTGGAGAATAATTTCTTAGTGACAGCTAAGTTCGGAAAATAAAATATCAAAATTTTAAGTATCTTCGAATCCCGAAAGATATAGTAAATTCCTATAGACTAAAGAGATAAAGAAGGATTACCTAAGAAAATGCATCTTCTAGCAAGAGGGGCATTGAAAGCAGGTATGCGAAAGAAGATAAAAGCGACCGCTTAAAGACCCGATGGCACTTGGATTTGACCGCAAAAACTAGCGCATCAATTGACAAAAAATCGGATGAAAAGGCGAGAAAATCGGCAGACAATAATGTGACAAATACGCTTGAAAAGGATTAGAAAGATTGGTAATTATTACAGGACAAATTACAGGGGCTTGTGCCGTCAAAATATTTTACAGGGCACTTGAAACGTGGGAATTAATTGTGAGATGTTTCAAAGGATCATTAAATTGTATCATAATCACCAGCTACTAATAAACGGTATTTTCTAAATTGAAATCAATTCCTTCTTCGAAACATAATTATTTTCAATATTTTTGAATCTTTATTCCGAGCACTATTGAATGATGCTTTATTAAATGCATGGTGATGTTTCTTAAAATACAAACAGACGAAATTTTGAATTTTATGACCTGCTAACTACATCCAAATTGCCTAATATTAGCAAGGTGTGGTGGTAACGAGTTAGGCAATGTTCTAACATCGTAAATCAAGATATCAATCTTTCTTCCTCCTCAAAAATAACGATATTTCTTTGATCGGATATCTGAAAGTCTGGTGACCTAACGTGATTTTGCTAAATCGTAAAGTCTTTATCCCCTAGCTGCCAGCGAAAACTCACCTCGAAACGAGCAGACTTGCTGACTTTAATGAATACAGTAATCACCATATGATGAAGCATGTGTATTTTAGCCCAGATTTCATACGACATTAAAAGTTTGCTACTTAGGGATTACCGAGCAAAGATTCAGTTTATATGAAACATTACATGATACAGCAATAATATTTGATATAAAGTATAATCCTTAGGAGAATCTGGTAGCTTTAAAGAAATCAAAGATGAACAGCTTTGAAGCGAAATGTGTAAATAGCGGAAAAAACTAACTGCATTCATTTCCTGGTAATTGAAAGTCAGAAATTACGGGTAGATGATAAATGATTTTCTTGTTAATTGTATTAGCAAATATATCATGTATTTTAAGAAAGTCGACATATTCTTAATTGCTAAAACTCGTGATCTTACGATAGACGTGTACGTCTGTAGTTTAGATCTGAATAAGTAATGAGCAGCAATATGAAAGTAAAGAAACGCACTTCCATCGGAATTTAAAGTCTAAACAATCAAATTTCATCTAAGTTTTCAGAAATCGAGAAGAATTTCGAGTATAATGTGGCTTTTATCCCGCTAAACATATGATAATATGATAGAATATATATGAAATTCGGTGTTAGACTACGTGTATGAGAATTTAGAAAATGTATAACTTTGTGAATTAGGTATTATTACTTAGATATATGATATGATTGGATATATAAATTTCTAAAGTTCAAGTATGATGCGATATATGAAATGCGGTATACCGGCTTGAAAAGCTTGAGGATTAAGCTTTCAAAGCTACAAACAAACGTGAAAAGTGTAGGTTGAAGCAAGATCAAAAGGCTAATGAAAGGATTCGTTTCCGAACAATTGAAATAAAGGAATGTGACGTGATGCAGTAATGCGCATAGCTTACGGAATAGCGCAGAATAGCTGTCAATTCATCTGCGAAATTGCGGAATAATAAATAATATCGGAACTTAGAAAAATAAAAAATAGTCTATTTTTATGGATCTTAAAGCAAGAAACTCCCAGAAACATGTTAACAGACGATTAAATTAACGTAAAGTAAGATAATTTTAGCTCGAAATAAGCGTTCTAAATAATCAACTAATGCTTGAAAAGTGAGTCATTGCTAGGGCAAGTTTACAAGATAAAGTGGAGTACCGTATCGTAAAGCTATGGATAGAATGACCATATTTAGATATTTGAAGATGTTATTTTCGATGTTACACAGCTGTCTTTGGCCCAGGAGGTTTGATATGTCAGAATATATGAAATCCCCTTTACAATGTGTGAACAAGAGTGTTGGTTTCGCTAATTGAGAGTATCAGGACAAATTATCGAGAGGCATCTTTTGACATGGAAACAATTGCGATATGACAGGCGAAGAATAGACGACGATTTGCTTGAAGGATATATCAAATCGAGGGATTAATAGAGATTTTGGATAATCAAGATTAATCTATATATTTAAAAAATAAGTTTTAGAAAGTTTGAATTTAAAAATATTGAAATGCTATACTATTCTAGATAACAGTATTTAAGAATTATAAAATATACGCTTCAAAAGAATTTAGTCTATGAAGTTGAGATTTGAATGACTGATAGTTGCATGGGATATTGTAGGAATAATAACTTTACTAAAGTGATTCTAAAATTTTCAAATCAAGGATACGGTATCATTATTTACGCCCACGAGTGCTGAGCTCTTGTCTAGAACTGGAGCGCATTTTCAGTCGGTCTGAGTTTGGAATTGTAATGTGCAAAAGCAGGTGGTTCCGCTCACAAACACTCCTTATTTACGGGAAAACTCGAGAGAAATGTTTTGGCTGGAAACTTTACTAGTTAAAAATAATATTTGAAAACTCAGGTAGCCTCTAGACATTATATTATACATACGTTTAAAAAAACTAATATTCACAGTATAATGAGAGTTTAGGATTACAGTATGATGTAGAACTAAAAATGAAATTTTGTTTAAATAATATTTGGTATGGACGCTCAAAACCTAAAGGGTATGATAAATCTGAGGCTAAGCTGAAAGGGGAGCAGTTTTGAGAAAACTCTCAAATTTTCACCTGCTCTACTACATATACACAATAATGAGCATTTATATATGCAAGATGGTTTTGAAGACCATTCTTTAACATTAGAGATAGATTTACTACGGTTTAGACATAAACTGTTGACGACAGCAAAATTTACGGAGGCTGACCAAATGTCGGTAAATTTTGAGACGGAGCGAACCTGAGTTTTCGAGACTTTTCTTTAAAAGCGCAGACAACCGTAGTAATTATCTGATTGTGAGCTTCATTTCAATTGAAACTACTGATGTTTGAACCTAAATTAAGGTCTAGAATACTATAGAAAAAGCAGTTAAAATGCTATTTTACTATATGAAATTTGGATTTGAATAGTTGAAAATTTTCCATGAGCAAACAATGAAGAACGAAATTTCAAAACATTCTACGTCTTGTATGAAAACCTGAAGCGTAGAGCAATACAATACAAATAATGCGTTTCGATTTTTAATTCATATTCATAAGATAAAGCTACATTTTTTGAGATTTTAGTGCAAGGGTCTTTGAATATAAAATATTATATAAAAATGCGAGTCCATTGAAATTTCTATAGGAAGTTCATAGAAATCAAATTGAAGTTTGAGTAAATGAATTGTACTTTACAAGTGCGATACAGGGATTTCATATATCGCTTGGTAGGATACGAAAAAGTTGTTGAATATACAAAACTCGGTGACTCCACATAACTTTTAACCTCGTATATATTGTATATCGACAGAAATTCCAAACTTACGCAGAGCAAAAATAAGATAAATAATTTCTCTATAATTTAATATAAGTCTCCAAAACAGATGTCATAATGATAGTCTTATTCTTTCTAAGTATATGTTTGCAAACTCGCTTTCATTCTGCATGTTTTACCTATCTAATTTCCTCTCGTATTCGTTATCTTTCTCTTTCGGAACTCATGCTTTCTATGATATCTCATTTTTCACTTATATGCTGTGTTAAAACACATTTCGCATTATGGAATGAGTTAATTTAACGCAGATCTTAAATGAGTAAGCAAATGAAAATGAACAAAGTTAATTTGAATGGGAGATGTTTCGATAATACACAGGGGTTTTATACATTCATTCAAAATTCCATATATGACCCTTGAAACTCTCCAAATAAACAATAATATATAAACTTAGAGTCAAGAAATGATTATGTATGGGAAAGGTTGAACATATTAGGTTACATAAGCCATAACTACCTTTCATATGCAATCCTGAAAAAGGAAGGGAAGAGGTAAACATAGAGCCCGTAGTCACCTCTGCAAGAATGATAATTCCCGGCTAATTTCTGTAGGAAAATTTGTGGGAGTGTCAATATTCGAATTCGAGTTCGAAAGGGAAAAAGGAAAAGAATTACTCTGAAAAATCGAGTTAATTGATCCTAATTTTGTTACAAAAAGAAAGGAAGCAAAATTCGCGGGGCGATTCCCCATTTTATAACGGATACTGTGTTTATACGCGTTGCGAGCATTGCTTGTAGAAGAAAAGTCTATGCTTCAATATTGGAAGCTTCTGAAACCCAGTACTTTTCAGCACATTTGCTATTGTTTAATTTTTTGATCAGAAACATCGGAAGTATGATCGGGAAGTTCGGGTTTGATGCCCTCGGCTGTCCGTGACATGTAAAGGAAGTTTTGAATGAGAACCTCCATGAAAACCAATTCTTCGTGAAGGTTTTGTTTGATATTCCAGTGCGATCTATTGAGTCTAGAAACTTCCCGATAAAAAGTAAAAATGAGAAATTGCATAAAGTTTGAAGCGACGAATTTTGCTTCCTTTCTTTTCATTTCTGCAAGGGACGAAGGCTACGGGCTCTAGATAAATAAACTAAATTTGAAAGAAATCAAGTGGCTAAAATGATCAATAGAAATCCTTGTGCAAACTACCATATCGCAATTCTTTACTTTACAGTAATCCTTTAACTTTTTCCCCTCATATATTTCGGCGAGCCTTTTATGGTGTAATAATCCCAATGTTAAACTGTTCAAAGAAGTTTAATTTGCATGACGCTGGAAAGGATAATCCAGCCTGTTTTAATCGTGTATCTTTTAACATTAGGAATGAAGCGTTAGTTCTTAAGCGTTCCGATAACTTGGGCGGCCCCATTGATTGATTCCTGCCAGACGCTAAGGCTCGTTAAATCAAGCGTGAATTAACGCGCTTTAACAAGAGATGAATGACATTTTAACTAACGAGAATAAGAAACCATTCAAATTTGTCGTACAATATGAAATAAAGCGTTTATAGAGCTTAAAATTTTTAACAAGCTATCAATTTGAAATGATAGTATCACGAAGATAGTGCATTATTCAAGTTATGATTCAATACTGTGTATTTGTAGATAATCATGCTAATGTTTAGGGTCTTCAAGCGGATATGCCAAGGTGTGTTTTGAAGTAAATTTTTAACAGAAAGTTAAATTGGGCTGTAAATAAGATTTTTATGAAGAAAGAATAATTTTTAAAAATTTGCTAACAGAAAAATCGCAAAAATCTATCATGCAAAACGAACACATTTTCGCAAACGAATTTATACTTGTGCGCGGGTATTTTGACCTGATTTTTTTTGCATAGTATCATTTAATCAGATTTATCGTCGAACTAGATGGCGCTATTTGAGACATATTGGGCTTTTAGGGTACTTCTTTTCAACATTTTTGGTTTAAAACTCATTTTTGCAAATGGCGGAGCTTGGGGACTAGCTAATATTATCCAACAAATAATGATACTATAAAATAATGTCACTTCTTAATGCTTCTAGTAAATGTTTATTGCCAATGATGAATTGATTCACTTTTTCCACCTGCTAAATTAGAGTTGATCTAAATTTGAGTTACAGATGATTTCAAAATGATTAGAATTTTCTTTATTTATTTTCGAATCATCTTAATTTTCGAATGATGTGTCTACACAATTTGATTTGTACAATCACGCAGACAGATGTTTTAAATTTGTATTAGAAATTCACTTTGCGAAAATGTGAGTTTTCAAACTTCAGCTGATTTTCAGCTCAACGCGTACACACAAACAAAACCAAAATGATTTAATATTTTCATCATCCCATTTGAATTTTTGCACATTCTATAGAAATATCAAATTAGAGATATTTATCTAAAACTTTATTAATTAAAAAATGACTATTATCATCATCATCAGAGAAAACAGGATAAGAATCAATGTTTGTGAAAAACCGAGAATTATGTGCACGCGTTACGTAAAAGTTGAGCTAGATCTAGGAAATACAAACATTTCTTAAAATTAAAACATTATTAAACTTCTAAGTGACTCGATTCGTTGATTTCTGAAAGTGATTATTGCCTTATGAAATGGTCTAATATCTCTCACAAATTCGCTAAAAATATGTCTTAAAGATACCGTAGTTTAGAAAACTGCCGCGATTTGCAAACACTCTCAACATTGCAAATTGGCGGCACGTTTTGTCACTTATTATTTTTTGTATATATGATAACCGAAAGGCTGTGTGTACTTATGAAAATAGACTCCGCCTTAAATCATCACAATTGTCTGACCTAAGATTTTTGTTGAAACTTATTGGAAAAATGATAAATATGAAGTGGGCCGAATTTTTGCAATATCTTTAAAAAAAATAGCAAAAACAGGGCACATTTTAAAAGACTAATACAAACATTAGTCACCGAAAACCTGACAAAACTCCGAAATTACTCGTCAGAAAAGAATTACAGAAAAATTCGAAGATCGAGAATATTTTAAAGCTAGTACATGATTCGGGATAAAATGGGTGTTGTTTTTAGAAAATAAATATATTCTTAGCAAAAATAGGTATAGCTAGAGGATTGGGAATTGGATTTCGACTAGACAAGTGGTGTGGTAGCGTCTCCGTTGGTGATAGAGGGCAGCTCCACTGCGCCAACCGACTTGATCATTTCGGCACTGAACATTTAATTTTATTTCGTTTCAAAACTATTTTCATTCAACATAAGCTGAAATCACTCTAAATTATAATATATCTTTTGAAAATTTAAAGCTCAACTCTATTCTAACTTAAGTTACAACTTCAAGTTAAATTTTAGGTAAATTGTTATGAAGCTTGGGCTTATAAAATCCAGGGTGAAATTTTTCGAGACCTACACTTTATTTTTCCGTTTTCTCCGGCGTCTGCGTCTATATTATCTTATAAAATTTGAACAATATAAGGCATCTTGGAATTTCGTATATTTTAAGAAAACGTTTAAAAGGAGGAATAGATGATTAGAAATTCTATGATTTTTCCAAGAAACGAGAATACTCTAAAAAGATAAAAATTACCTATTTTTCCTTTTCCGCTTATTTTCTTCCTCCTCTTCTTCTCGGTCCTCGATGATTTGGACGTAGAAACTCAGCACCCCGGAAATGAAGCTCACGATTCCAGACACCAGGAAAATGATCGAATACGAGCCCGTTTCGTCACGGATGAATCCTGAATTTTTTTTTTAAATCTAGATTTCAAAATTAAATATAATAAAGTCATATAAATTCATGGTCAATTATCGTCCATTTTTTTCATAATAAAGAATTAGCATTTTTTCCTCTTAAAAATCTAAGTTTCAAAAAGTATTTAAAACAAACATTAATTCAAGACTAATATTCAGAACCATCAACTGTTATTCTATTGAAAAACCTACATATTGAAATTAGATAAAGTGAATTATGCTTCATATTTCAAAGTAAGAAAATCTAATCAAAAAAGAAATACTGATATTTCGACAATGGTTAAAATTTTCCCACCAATAACGAGCGGTCCGAAGAAAGAGGCAATTCCCGCTGCGAAGGACACCAGACTGTACGCGGCTTGGAACTCGGACATGTCAGAGAGCAGCCAGGACGAGAGGATGCTTTGCAGCACGTAGTTACTCGAAACTGATGCTCCCATCGCGACGCAGATTCCCTGAAAAAAAACATTTTCAAGCATTAAGCTATGCTTCAAAATATCATATATTCACCAAAATGGCTTTGTTATCAATGAGAGTAGACTTGGAAATAGGATACATGAAAATGTAAATAATTTCAAAATTCACCGAAAATTGTCTATGATAATGTAATAGATACAGTGATTTAATAAGGAGTGAATTTTTGAATAACGATAAAATTCATACCATAAAAGCAACATAAGAATGAACCCAAGGACACGCGAGGAAAGCCACGCCCAACACGAACATCGACGCACCGTTGAGGAAGAAGATTTTCTGAAATCAGAATATTTTGCACATTTAAAAAATCACTAATTTATTTATTAATTAAAATAAAATATGTTTTAAATGTTTCTAAACGATTTTCAGCTTTAAATATTGATGTTTCCGCCATCACTAGATTTATTTCCATAATAAGTAAAAGTATTGCCTTATTAATCCTCTCCACATCACTCAGGAATCCGAAGACATATGTGAAGATGATGGTCGACAATCCGATGGCTGAGATCAGAGAGGCAGACTCGGAGGGTTGCTGAAAGATGTCTTATCATTTTTATCATTTGATCTCTTACCACTAACTCTCCTATAAATTAAAAATTTAATCAATGATAAATATCTTTTTTATAAACGATAGAATATACCAAGTGAAGATTTTCCGTGGCGTGATCCACAAAATACACATAGATAACATCGACAACCAGATAAAGGCAGAACACGGAAAGGATGTAGAGCCGTTGACTTCGCATTTGCAAAAGCCTCCAATACGTTTGGACATCTTCTTTTAAACTTCGCATTAGCTGAAATTAAAAAAAATGAAATATTGAAAAGCTACAAGAATAATCCTAAATAGCTAAAGGTTAAATTACAGTAATCTAGTATATGTGGAGAAAGGCACAATAATATTTCAAATTAGTATACCCCCTTCAGATGCAGCTTCGCCATGAGTGACCGTCTCTTTCGTCTTGGTGCCAAATTTGGAGCGGACAACATTCGACCTTGGTGGGAGAGAAGATTTGTCGAAGTTCGGAGTCTGAAAAATCATGTTTCAATAAACTAAGACCTTATTCAAAATCCCAACATGTAATCACAAGTAACCTCAAAAATAAGGTGTTCTCATTCGCAAATTATCATTTTAAAAATCTACAGTACACCTTATTAGATTTCAAACAAATCGACTGTATGCTAATTTTAAATAAATCCTAAATCTACCTCATTCCAATAGTGTTGCTGGCCATGACTCTGCCCGAAGTGCCGAATCCCGCCGCAAGTGAAGTTCTCATGTTTCGTGAAGTAATCGGAAATCCATTCGAGAGCGGCACGTAGGGCGGGGGTCGACTGGTGGCTCGAGCAATTGATGGAGGCGCGTCCGAGATTTTCACCTTCTTTTCTGGCTGAAAAGGGGATTTAATAAATCCTTAGATTCAATATTTCCGGGATTTCATATATCTGGATTTTATGCACACTTCTTAAATACAGATAAGATATTCGCACTTTAATATCCTCATAATAACTATGATTTAAAATAATTAGGACCAGCTTTACATATGGATTTCAGATTTTATATTTAGTAATTTCGAAAATAGTCATATAATGGAACTATTCCCATTATAAGCTTGAAAAATTTAACTAAAACTTGAAGCATAAAAAATTAGAAATTGGGAAAATACCTCTATCAAAATCTTATCCGACAATTCTGAACTCGACGAGTCTCCGTCATTCGACATTTCCGTGCATGAACTGCTTTCATCCGACGACGACTCCTCTTCATCAGAGACTTCCATGTTCCTGAAAATTTTTATTTGTTCTCAAAATTTAAAGCAAAAGTTCCCAATCAAAATCTACCTCATCGCCTCTTCAATGTCCTGCAGACAGTCCAGACTCATCGAGGTTTTGCTCACGACTCTGACTCGTTTCGGCTTTGCATGAACTGTTGAATTTGGGGAGTTTGCCATCTGAAAATACAAGTTTCACACGCATGTTCCCAAAATAAAAAAATCCCAATTGTTTTCATAATTTGAAAAAAAAAACTCCAGAAATGTTCTTAAGGGGTTAAAAAGTCTCCCAATGTTCCCAACCTGTAGATCCAAATGCTCGAGATGTTCCCAGTGCTCAGTTTGTCCCAGCATGGTGTATTCGGGGAGGGTCGGCAAGGGGCGGTGCTGTCGCATGAAAGTGCCGATGGAACGGGATCTGGCCGGTTGTTCTATCAGAACCTCCTTCACCGACTGGAATAGGATTATTAGCGCTAAGCAGAAAAGTTTATTTACTATTAGTGATCAGAAAATTTGTATGGGTGATTCAAAATACCTGAATGCTTCCTGCTCGCTCCAGATTTCTGACAGCGTCGAAGAAAGAGGGAATTGATGGTAGGGAAATAGCACGTCGAGGTTCGAAACATTCGTCGAACTGAAATATTTTAGCTTTAAAAATGGGGTTTTAGCCAAGAAAAGCTTCATAAATTATCATTAAAAATGTGTTGAGTTTCTTGAAACTTATGAAAATTTCACCAAAGGATCTCCCAGCCTTAGGGATTCCACGTCCTCCTGTTGCAGTTTTCGGATGGTCTTGTTGAATTTCCTTTCCTGAAAATGCGAATAATTTTTATTTAAAAATAATGCAATACAACCTTATATTCATTCGTATCCGAAGTCCATTCCACGTCCTCTATCAAAACCGAAACCATGATCATGACCAAGACTGCCAGCGTCATAGTAGTCAGGGTGTAATCCAGCGAGTGGATTGGGTCTGGGATCTGAAGATATAAATAAATTAGTATATTGTGAAATTATATCGAATAGCTCATTTAAAAATAAATAAAATTTACATATTCCATAGTCTGATTGTCCAAGATAGGAGGGCTGACGATCGCGTTGACAATTGTTTGAGGGAAAATCATTGACAACGGGTCTCGGACCCAGATTAGGATTTTCTGAAGACAAAAAATTATACTTTTCATAACTGAAATTACTATTCAATTATCTTTTCTTATTGTTAAGTTTTCTAGATTGCATTCGCTCTCACTTTTCATAATGCCAAGTGTGAGAAATTATAAACAAACTAAGAATAACGGACTTTTTAAGCTGCTCATACTGTAAAATAAAAAGATATAAAATTTTAAAAAATATAGGAAGGAATTACAGGCATTCCAGTCAGGAAATGAGGAAACAACACCGTTCCAAAGCCTGTTCCGGAAACGGCCAGGGCAGTTGCGATGCCTCGCTTTTCGTTGAAATAGTACGTCACTATGCAGATTGCTGCGTTATAGAGAAAGGCCATACCTGAATTTTTATCTTTAAAATTTTTAGGCTTCGCCCTTCTTTAATCAAAATCAAAGGTACAAAATAAAAGAAAAACTAAGATCGAGAACATGATCATTGTAAAGTAAATGTTCAAAGGACAATTCAGAGTTGTAAATTGAGAATAGTAAAATCGAAATTAAAAAAGTATCTCACCAAGCCCCATACCGCCTCCATAGATCAAGGTAAATGAAGGAAAAGAGTCGCACCATTTAGAAAGAATCACACAAATGAAGCAAAGGACGCCGCCGAAGATCGCGGTGAATCTAAAAAAATATTTAAAAACGATTTCTCGTCTTAAATCTTACTTGCAATCGAAAATATCTGTGATTTTCCCGACGATCGGGGCCACAAGCAGGGGTTGAGCAAGGAAGAGCGCCGCGACGACGCTACCACCCATACGCTGCACGTTGAATTTCTGAACAAGTAAACTAGTTTGGAGCGTACTTTGAAATAATGACGTTGGGAAAAAAGTAAATACTATAATGTGTACTTATAAATATAAAGATAATATTGAAAAATAGAATAAAAAGTAATTTTGAATAGAGAAATTGAAGAACAAATATGTACCTCCAGAATTTGCGGAAAGACGACACCGAAAGCTAGCGAAGCTCCATCCAAGATAAAATGTAACACGAACGAGTAGAACACGATCACCCAGCCGTAGCCACCGTCCTCATATTTGGGTTGTTCGGATAGAGATGAATCGGACGATAAGGTGGATTCTGCAAATAAAATTGACTTTAATATGTCCAGGTAAAGTTTCAAAATAAAACTTCTTATAAATAAGATTTGTCAATGATAACGAGAATAAATATCAGTTTAGATGAAAAAATAAACTAAAAATACCGATATCAGCATCCTTAAACGTGACATGCGGACTAGGCAGGGCTACCGGTGCGATCAAGTTCGTGGCTTTCTGAAATGAAACCTTCAAAATAGATTACTGTAAGATGCCGTACCGGATTCGATGCGACCCACGTACTGACGTCCTCTGCCTTCAAACGCGTCCTCACACTCCCACGACGACCGCCTGCTGTTGTTGTCATCTGAAAATTAAAAAATATTAGTTTAGCTTCACCTATTTTTTAAATTTGATGTCATTTTCATTCATTATTTGATTCCTATCATAAATTTTACCAAGAGCTAAAATAACTTGTGAAAAATTGAAATTGTACTATTCAAATAGCATACTTTTTCATCATAGCATAGAGTATTAAAACTATTTCGTAAAAATAAAATAATGAAACAATCCTTACGATGTTTTCTCATCCGTTTACAACCTCTCGTGTCGACCATCAATGTTCAGATTTCTCTGGGTCTTATTGCCCTCGCGATTTTCCGACTTTTTTACCAACTTCTCCGCAAATTTTCGCTGAAAATTTCAAATAAATCCAATAGACAGCATTAAAAACAACGTAATTATGCGAGCTTACGATTAAAATAGCGAATTGTAAAAAGAAATTGTTATTTATTTACGCGAATGAAAGTCCAGAAAACGGGTAAAATCGATAATGTAATAAGCAAGAAAGAGGGAGGAAGAGGGTAAATACCTTAGAAAATAGGGAGAGAATTGGGAAACCCCTTCATTTTATGCTTTGGATTCTTGGAAAGCCTAGAAATTTGCTTACTTACCCTAAAGTTCCTTCCTTGCCAGACTAAGTGTTCGTCTTTAGTCTATTTTCTCGAAGTTAACGCAAAAACGTTAACCCAATTCCCAAAAGAACTATCAGTCGAACTCAATATTCCAAGGAAAATTCAAAGAAGTATAAAAAGTTAGAAATATTCTAAGTTTCTAGAGAGATTGGCACAATAAACATGATTGTGAAACCTTCGTAAGATTATGAAAAGTGATTGTTTACGAAAAATCGCATTGTGGTTTTGTAGAAATTTTGCGATTTGTCACTGCAAAATATGAAATTTCGTGGTCATATGATGAAGGATAAGACAAATAAAATTGAATAACGTCTCGAATAACCCACAACTATTGACATATTTTGTAGTTTGAGCTTTGCCATGGCGATGCGTGATGTCATTATCTTTAACGAGGCCAGATCTCCCAATATTGAGGGATAGGACCTTAAAACGGATGAGATATACGAAATCTTCAAGAGAATAGAGTTATCCAACCAAAAGGATAATTCTAATAATTTTAATGAGCGTCAACAAATCGGCATTGTTTCGAATAATAGCTAAAGTTGATGAAATTTTCGGGTCTTTTCTGGATTTTAGGGGCCGAAAGTTAAGATATAGAAGATTCGAAGTTTCTGGTCATACTTGAAGGTGTAAGTGCAGGTATTCAGGGCTGGGACCCAAGTTCAACTTACAACCCTTGTAAGTTGAAAATTTACAACCCTTGTAAATTAACTTACAACATAGCTTACAAGGTCAAAATGACCTTGTAAGTGACTTACAAGGGTTGTAAGTTGAACTTGGGTCCCAGCCCAGGTATTAACTCTTAGAAATGCCTAAAAATATTAAAACATAAAATGATACCATATTTTTAGGCACTTAACGATTATTCGATCAATAAATAGAAAATATATGAAGAACCACGCCATCGTCTGGTCTAGTGCAAGGCAGGTTCAAAGACGAAAATATTAAAATATTCAGACCAGCCGGTTTTATTCCCCTATCTTTCGACATTGAAAGAAATAGTTCGAATGACCCTGTTTTTCTAACGTGAAGCTAGAAAATTTATGGCCTAACAAGTGTGACGGTAGAGGCATGATATGTTTTTTCGGGGGGAAATTCGAGTACGGGTAAACTAGTGGAATTTTATTGAAATAGCGTGATTTAGAGGGTTTGAATTATTTTCATGAAATACTCAAAACAAGTTATGTAAATGGGGGTAAAATTCAATCAAAGTTAGAGGGAGAACGCTATGTTCATTCAATCTTACGAAATAGCTATTCCGACAAATTAGCTCTAACCCATTTCCTAGTTTCAAAGTATAAAAGCTCCAAAACATATACCAGGAAGCACTCAGCCTCTATCCTTATGATGCAAATGCTTCTTGCAAAAAAACAGCCGATGCTCTAGCCATTGGACGACAGACGTACGAATGAATATGGAATATGTATCACGCTATTTGCGAGTACATGTAAATTTATAATTGCGGAAATTGTAGATAGGAATGTGGCGGAAGATGATAAGGTAAACGTTATGGAAAAATCGTGGTATATCAAAATTTTAAAACTTGTAGAATAAAAATGCACATATCTTCATTATAAAATAATAAATCTACAGAAGGCAGACCAAGGAAGAAGTTTCGTCAGACGAAAATAAACTATAGGGGGTAGGTCGCACGAGCGAATTCATAGCTATGATACCAGATCCAGGTCGCACTGGCAGGAGTTTTGGTTAATTACAGGCCAGGGAGGGAAATTTGCTGAGAAAATATACTGAGGATAGATCGCAAAGACTTTCTGACGATCGTCCTCTCTAGGACTGACAGAAGGGGGCATGTTCAATTTTGAAATTCGGACCTTTAAGGTTAAGATAAAAGACATGTCCCTAAAGTACCGATCAGTAAATCAAAAATGATCGACTGTAACCCGGAAAAAGGAGTTATTTTGAAGTTTCGGGTCAGCTGAGTTTCGCCTCTGCAGGGTCTTGCCATCGAAGATAAAGCTTCGGCACGTTTTGAACCGGGCATTTGCGTCTTTCAAAGGCGGGGAACAGCTGTCAAAGAAAATATCCTTGAAAAGTGGATATGTTAAAGAAAAAGATTAGGAAAAATACAATAGAAAAAGTGAGAGTATAGAGATAGAAAGAAATACGAACTAGAAGGAAGAAGTTAAAGGTTAGAGAAATGATATGATAAATAGCATAGAAAAAATAGACGAGTTAGAGATTTTAAAAAAATTTTAAATAGCATGAGGAATTTAAAGGCTAGAGAAAAAAGATGGGAAATATGATCATCTGCCAACGTCAGCAAATCTCACACGCTCTTGAAGAGTTCACAATAGCTGTCGAATTTTTATTATCATTATCAGAATAAATATCAAAACATAAAATAAACTACCTGCATTAGATTGTGGGTTCATAAATTACAAAAATGAGATGAATATAATGAATGGGATAATAAATAATACCATCTCAGATGGGTCTGGTACCAAAATAAATGGATCTTTAGGTGGGTCTTGGCACCTTCCTTGCTCGAAGCCCAGCCTGATGGCACTGCAATATTTGGTCCCATTTAGCGAGGCAGGTTACGAGGTCTTTTCTCAGGGATTTCAGGCCCCATGGTTGTCGGGGGTTTTGCTAAAATAAAAATAATAAAAATCATCAATTTTCTAAAATGATAAATTTATCAAAATCTGTATTCAACTTTAATGACTAAGCTTGGACAGACAAGCACGTAAGAAAAATATCGATAGAAACATTGACTGTTTTGATTTCAACATTAACCTTTCTTAAATTAATTCTGAATAATATTCAATAAAAACTCCTTCTATAATTTTAAAACAGACCTGAGGTCTGCACATCTCCAGACACTGTTCACCGATATCAGCGACTCCGTTAGCCCTACAGCATTCTGAGTTGTCGTGGGTCTGAGCGGCACAGTGGATGATGGCTGGGAGGTACTTGTATAGACGACATCGGGAGGGTTGGATGGTGTGCATTAGCTGAAAATTCCAAATATTCATTGGAAAATGGTGATTTGGCGTTTTTCCCCAACTCCGCCAGCTAAAGGATCATCAATTGTTTAGGCTAACTTAGGTACGACATCTTGATCCTGAGCGTCTTATATGGGGTGGGGAAATTTTAGATGGTGAAAAACCCAAATTCCCCTGAAAAAATTAAATTTCTTACAATAACTCTGGCTTCAATGGCGTTGGTCTCATACATGCACATTCCACGACACTCCGGAGGTATGAAACGCTCACAGCAACTCGCGAAGACCTGAATTTGGAAATAGGTTTCAGAAATGGCTTTGGGTTTTTCTAAGATTCCTGATATGATTCGGCTAACACGTTGATTTAAACTTAATAATCATCGTTTTCGTAGCTACTAATTTGTATATTTTTGGCAAAATTCTTCGGAAACATATGGTAAAAGTACTCAATATCTTAAGGGTTTTTCGTGAAACCGAATAATTTGATTACCTGATCAGCGACCTTCCTCTCAATGCATGGCTTCCAGTTTGTGCCGGCGCTACCGCAGGTCTAAAACGTCTTAAAAATTACCATATATCAAATTAAGCATACATTGGGATTATCCCATTCAATCTGCCCCATTGCCACGTGGCATAGACCGACTATCAATAACAATATCATATCTGAAATAATATAGTAAATATAAACTATCGAAAGTGTAAGATAAATCGTTTACGACGACCATTCGAAACTATAGAGATTTTTCTAATAGAAGTAGTAAGAAATGCTAGGTCCTAAAAATGTGGTTCAATGGTATTTCTTGATAGTTACAAGAAACAAATTGATAAACTGCCATTATCAATCTATGATTTGGAGGTAGTGGTTCCAGATGCCAAAACGGCGAATGCCCAATTGTAAAAACAGGGTGAAAAAGTGCATGGAGTAGTTCTCGTCCTTTATGCATTATCTTTAAACGTTATTTGTAACATGCAGTTTGATGTGGTGATTTTACGCTGTTATTTGTCGTTATAAGTGAAACTGTGATGGGGTTAATTAGAAAACAAATTGAATCGGAGGTACAAAATGTTAGATTCTGCAAAAAGTACGAGAAGTTACACTCAGGTCTAGGCATAGTTTCAGTCAGGAGGAAAAAATTAAGTGATGGAGTACGTAAATAAAAATTTTCTATTGAAAATTGATAAATAGGGTAGTACGCACAAAGTTATGGAAAACTATTTGGCATAAGGTAGGTTCGCTTGAACCATCTGGCTTAAGCCTTTTCTAGGTCTGATTTCACTAAACATGCCAAAAAATGATCAGCTAAATCAAAATCATATCGGCAGAATTCCAACAAAGAAATGCATATGACAAATAAGTCAATACAATGCGGATAAAAATGGGTCAGATTTTCTCGGATGCGAAGTGAGAAATGAACGCAGAAAAAGCCGCACACGAAAAAGATGATCTTCGAGAAAGTGAAAGGTGGAAAAATCCTTAGAAATTACAGCCAATTTTGTCAATATTCCAAAATAACGTGCGATTTACAAGCATTTTCTAAAGATAGATTAGAATATCTATTTAAAACACACTAAGGTACATAGAATTTTTAATGTAATGAGGATCTTTGAAGTTTTCATCCAAGTTTCTAGAAATTCAATGAAAGAAACTGGAAGTTACATGCCACTGAAAAGGAATTCTTCGAAGTTATACATTAGATTCAACATTTTACATTTTGTATAAATGTAAATGTAAAAGTGGAATATACAAAGTAAGAAATGTCATGGCGCGTCGAGGCGTTTTGCAAATTGGAAAGTGTCTACAGGCAATCACCTTGAATGGTGATTAGAGAGTATTCGAAATTAGGAGACTGCAGAAATTGGAGTGAGGGGTGGAAAACCGGTTGCGATTTGGCACTGCCTCGCAGGTGAGAAGCTGAAAAGCGAGATGTCGTCGTTCTAAAGTGGGTCTGCCCATGGCAAAATGGGCAAATGACATTTGCTGATGCAAAGTGAAACGTCTGATATATCGATTTATTGGAAAGCAAAATCATTCAAAATACAACCCCAGAGAGATAATCACCCAATTAAAAGGGCAATTATGTAACTATCGGTAATTACACATAATTAGCAGCAATATGATTGTGAGAAGAATCCAATTAATTTTATACGTTTGGACTTTTAAAATCCGTTATTATTTTTTATCTTCTTGCTTCAGTCATTTACCCAAGATTGGGGCACCTGAGCCTCTATTCGAAAAGGAAGAGCCTCATCGTGTCTAAATTAAATGTAGGAAAATGCGGGCTTCTAACTTTTCGGGGATGTGGAGCTTTCTTTAATTCTCCCTTTTTCGGCACTCATTTCTTTGAACCTCTCATTTTTTATTCTCATTTAGAGATCTCTAGACTTTTTCTCTATCTTTTCATATCGCAGTTTCATTAAGTCTCAAATTCTGCTTCTTTCTTAAACCATCTCATTTTAAGCTCTGTTTCAATCTTTCGCTCTCAATTCCCTTTATCTTCTTCCAGCCAAATTCTTGCGAAGCAAATTTCCTCAAAATTTCAATTACAAGTTCGCGTGTGTGTTTCATTTCTTTTCAATTTCCATTAAGCCTTTTAAAGGGCTTCCAAATTTATATTTGATCTCAGATTAATTAGTTGAAATTTGTATTTAGAAATTAGAATAATTACTGGATTTAAAACTCCCTTTCAAGTTCTAAATTTGTATCGGATCTCAGGTTAATTTATGAAAATTGGGATTAGAAATTATCTAATTAATTACAGCAAATTCGAATTTCTCTAACTATCTATATAGGTATTTTAAGCCACGCATAACTGAGCATGTATTAATAATTGCGAGCACAATGGGTCGAGAGGAGTCTTTAATGCATTCAATCGAACAAATGAAGGGAATTCTTTCCTCGAAGTCAGACCTTGTTATTTCCGTCTTGGAAATTTTTACTTACTTTCATCTTAGACTGAATTTTATCTAAATTTAAATATATTGGAAATACTAAATTTTCGAAATTTGAACAAATGATCACTTCTCCAACTTCAATGCTACTTCCTTTGTCAATAACTAAGAATAGTAAGGCAAAATTGTATTCTAATTTGTAGTTTCCAAACTTTATTTGATTACGCAATATTTCTTTTAAATTATTTAGCAATATTGCACCAACTTTTGTTCGCAGCATTTTGCGTTAGGTTTTGATGACGAAATATTGAGTTTAAAAATTGACAACTCGCAAAAAATTTTGAAGGGGAATTGAAGTGAAAGATAGCCTAGATTTGCGTGCCTTTCTTGAGTGAGATATAAGATAAAGACATTTTAGAAAAAAAAAATAAGAAGAAGGAAAAACCTTTGAGAAAGCATTTTAGCAGATGTCTTGAAAATTTAACATAGTGATCTGAATTGCGATAAATTCCTTTACTTTGCATTAGAATAGCCACAACCACTTGCAAAGCGAATTCAATCATTCAAGGTTCCAATTTTCTGTTTCTGTAAAAATTTCTCTATTCCATACTGAAGCATAGGTCCTCAAACTCGTATGAGATATCGGAAACTTCGTCGTTTTTTCAATAAAATTAAATCGTCCTCGGGCAGGGAACATTCAAAGGGAAGTTCGCGCTGCCCAAAATCAAATTCCGAATAAAAATCCGGCTGAGGTACGACGAAAAATTTTTCTAAGCCTCGAAAATCTTATCAAAAGCTCGTGCAAATATGCTTCTCTGAAAAGCTGCTTCAATGCTAAATGCTAGTAGATCTTCGCATAGCATTTAGCTTTGGAATAACTTCTTGATGTTTCATATTTGCTGAGAAAAACGCCTCCCTGTGATTTATCATTGTACGATTTTCGAAATCTTACTTACTCTTTCGAATTTTTAGATTTATTACTGGAAGTTCTTTGTTTTAGGTGCATTCGGTCTAATCCTATTTTAAAATTTCTATCTATTTCAAGACTTCAAAAAATTCCTGAAATTAGCTTGTCTAGAAAATTAAAAAAGTGGGGTTTTATTTTGTTCGCTAATTCTGAAATTCTTATAAAACTATTTTTAGGATAATTCAAACACTTGTATAAACCTAATTTTTTCCTAGAAATTGAATATTTTTAAGTGACATTTTATTGTTTACTAGAAGCGTCAGTTTTCAAGTTGTTGTTCTGTTCGAAATTTGCTAATTTTCTCACGCTCTCCCCTAGACTAACTCCTGACGTTTTCTCACTTCGAAAAGACCTTCAGAAGGCTCTTTAAAGCCCTTAGCGAATTCAATATTGCACTGCAAAAACACTACGAGAAGGGCGGGGTCTATTATTTAGTTTTTACTTGTCTATGCTCTAAAGTCATATCATAAGTGGAGATTTTCAAACGCACTTTGCATAGAGCTTGATCTTTCCAGTCTATTCTTTTATATTTCATAAGTAATATGTAGGAAATCATATTATTAAAAAAAGTTCAATATTATTCTCTTTGCTTATTCTCCGATATATCATAAGTTAAGTACTCATAGACTTCTATGTAGATTAAACTATATTTTTTGTACTTATTATTTTGTAAAACCAGAATTTTCCAGGTTTATTTCTCTAACTAATTCATCTAAGCTATTCCTATATAATTTGAGTAAAAGCGCAATATGATAGTCATTAAAAATATTCAATCTGAACCTATTTTCGCGAAAATAACTTCCGTTTTCTGCTATTTTTCGCTATTTTATATTAATCCTTGGTTACACCGTGAATCATAGCATTTTTATTTAAATTTATTAAATGCTGACCTTTTTCGTGCAGGAATCATGGATTATATCATCGCACAACACACCTACAAGAAATTCATAGGTCTTCATGTCTTCTTATATCCCGTATATAAGTCTTTGTGTATCTTTAAATCCCTTGTATTGATGTATTTTCTAATCCTATTCTGCAAACTTTTATCTCCTTATGGAACTCTAAATCTCAATTTGATCAGCTATCGTCTTTTGTCGCATAATTTGATGGACGTGACCTGGAAATTCTGAATTTGCAATTATTCCGCGTATTTTTCG
>LIAE01009483.1:100379-119646 GCA_002287525.1 Diploscapter pachys
TTCTGAGATTATCCCCCTATCTTTCAGCATAGGATAAGTTTTCTGGAACTTGCAGTTTCGTCTTGGAATAGCTCATGATGCGAACATAACTCTTAGTTGGCGTCTTTTCTTTGTCTTCCTTGTTGAATAGCTCAATTCCCAAGTGCAAAATCGGGTGATTTGAAGCAGAATGTGCCGAATTTTTGCAAGTGGTAAAAATGTTGGCAGGTGGTTCAATTTCAAAAGCAAGTGGTTGTTTCTTTCCCCTCATTATCCACTTGATGCCCTTTTATTTTGAATAATTCATCCTCATCCAACGCTCATATTCGTTTTTGAGCGCGTTACGTGTCGCCGCATTGTTATTTTTGCCAAATATCGTGTGTCTTACTTCGGCTACATTTTTCAATTTTATCATGTCGAAGATTTCAAATTCGAGACATCATCATTTACCATTCGTTCCTGGTTTGGAGACGTTTTCTTGGATTTATCATTATCAATTCTATCTTAAAACTTTTCGTTATAAAAATTAAAAATCAATTTTTTCCTTTCAAATATTAGTAACGCGGAAAAAAGCGGCCGTCGAATGATAGAGTACGCAGAGGAATTTCTCCAACCCTCTTCAGTAGATTCATTATTTCGTCGAAGGGATGAAGGAAAATGTCTAGAGTCTGCATGCCCCTTTATATTCGAATAACTTATTAGGGACCGAAAACACTTACCAAAGCTCATGCTCAGACCCAAAAAGTGGCATGAATCAATGCATCTGGATGTAACTAAGACTTTCGTATTTTGCTTTTGTATCGCTTTTCTACCATTTTGAAAGCAGAAAGCTAAACAAATTGACATAAGCCTTGAAACGACTCAGAGCCACTTTCTGTTACAACGCGGCAGAGTTGCAGTAGGCGGAGTTTGCGGTTCCTAACAAATAGTCCCCTTTTTGCGTGTTGATAGTATTTGAATTTTCAGGACCCAGATCCATTTGTTTGGTATGGTGAATTCTGAACACGCTTCGCAGCAAACCTGAATCAGTTGATCCGGAAGATCTCCGCTTCGGCGGCCCCCGATGGGAGCATCAAGGATCACCGACCAGTGATCCGGCTGTTCAGCAATACCTCTACTAGTGAGTCAGCCTTATTTTTTTAACCTTAATTTTAAAGTCTCATGTAATAGCAGGTTCTTGGAATTTATTAAGGAAAGACGTCCTGTGTCTTTTTACTTCATGAGATTTCTATCATAAAGTAAGAAAAAATTCATGGTTTACGTAATTTAAGGCTCCAGTTGTTCCCGAAAAACCTCAGTCCCCTCCGCGGTGCTCGCTTCAGCTCCTTTAATCGGCGCGGCAGTTGGGGATGGTTTGAGCACTCAGTTATGTGAGTTTTAGAAGGACTTATGGCTTTCATTATCTGATATTTTACTATCGGGTATGCTGCAAAATTCGCATGATATTTATGGTGGTTTTATAGATTTCATTAGTGTGTCAATTGACTGGTTTGATATTATTTGAATTGATTATGACATAATTTTTATACAGGATGCTCCATAATTACTCGTCACTCTATTTAAGATACCCTATATTAATATCAGCTGAGTTTTGAAATCTCCATATCAAAATTAGTATCCATGCCGAATTTCACGAAATTTGAATATACTATTTTGAAGCTACGATATAATATCCTCGAGGTATGCTATCGCAGACTTTACAAAGAGAAAATCTCCATATTATAACTAAAGCGGGTGGGTGAAAAGTGAGAAACAAATTGCGAAATATGAATGGGCTTCATCAATAGGTCTAGGAGATTAATTTAAATCAAAATTTTAGTTGTTCCGAACAGTTCTTGCGCCATAAAGATTTAAAACCCAACGATGGTCAATATTTTTTACCTGCAAGAAGTTCCGACGAGAAATCAGTCGCTTATCAGTGATAAGATGGAGTTTTCTCATAGTCTACTGACACATAACTTCAAAATAATACCCCTAGTTATGGGCATTTCTGATTATTTGAAAAGCTCAACGCATAACGGTTTGAAATGAGTGCGCGGGTAATTATGGAACACTATGTAATAATTACATTTATGTACGAGTTTAAAGGCCAAACCCATTTATGGCAAAATGCGCATTGATTTAGGTTTTTTTACTTTCAGGTTTATTTTCTGATGTGGGTGAATAGACATTATGCGAGCATTTTTATACGCCTCATTAGCAAGTTCCCCAACCGAGGCAATCAAAGATTAATTATTTATAAATATTTTCTGTCGTACCTGCAAATTTCAACCGCTTATTTTTCGACGCTTAATTTAAATCTTGCAAATATTCATTCGTGATACTGCACAAATATTTATTCTGAAAGGTTAAACATTGAAAATATCGTGACATTTTCTTTAAATTGATAGAAAATATATACATAAAAATACCATTTAAAACCAGATTTTATCGATATTTGACTCAAGAAAGAGTAAGTAAGCCCGACGAAAATCGAGATTCGACAAACTGATAAGAATCATGTTTGACTCAGTTCGAAATAGTTCAAATTTGGTGAGTTTGGGTGTCCTTTGAAGGTCGACTTATAAAATGTTTACTTTAAAATATGGAATGCCTTGCATGATCTAAGTTCAGATTTCTTAATATATTAGATAAAAGGAAATCATGTTTTCTAATATTATTTTTATTTATCAAATATAAAAGTAATAGCTACTATAATCAATGCTCACGTTTTATTTATTATATATGTCATTAAAACTATACCTTATCTTATCTTAAAGCCTAAATTTCGTGATTGCCCAGTTAATAAGTTATAACTTACACAATTAGGTTTTAAATCCTGCAAACTTCTTGCAAAGATTTCATCTTTAGTTTGCTATTCTTGCTTCGAAGAATACTTCCTGAACCGATAAATCATGTTGAAGTCTTGACAAATTGCGCGATCATCCAGCTTTAACATCACCCTTTTAAGGGACTTTGTTTTGTGTTTTAATGTCGAAATAAATGACATTCTAATTACCATACGTATCAATCATCAGCCAATTTTCTTTTTCTGGGATAAATTTTGGATATTTTAAATCCTCGGGAGGCTTTCCTTTGTTTTCAAACTCCATATAAATTTCAGAGAAATAAGCTTTTCGATAAACTTTCCGAATTCGGAATCTAAATATCTATTTCGAAGACTTCTATGTATAATTATCGATTTTTTCATATTTAGAGCATGATATTTCATTTTTCTCCCTGGTTTTTTCATCAATTCATTGGTCGCTTTCTTTCAATTTTACGACATTATCAACGGGTCATAACGCTAGGAGCAAAACCTGAATCGAGACGTCTTTTCCAATTTCAACCTTTATTTTGGTCCTATTCTTGAACACGCCCAAAATTTCTGCAGATATTTGTGAGACTTGAATAGTGTGGCTTAAAAATTTCAGGTTTATCGATTCCAAACTGTTTTCCGCAGCTATTTATTATCACATTAATAATAACAGCGGGCGCGCGATTTTTTTGCCAATTTTTCCCATTGAAATGGGTCGATATTTTGATTGAATTAAACGTGAGAAGAACTGGGGGGCTGGAAGTTGAAAAAGATCAGCAAAATTCCTCGATCGCAGCCATTTCGATGGCTCGACGCGCTGATAGTCGGTTTTACCCGAATGATGAGAATCATCATCGGTACGGGTTGAAGCCCGTACCGATTGTGATTTCGAAAGAGAACAGTCATTCCGAAGGACTATGCGGCTACATCAACATGGTATTCAAGGATTGTTTCGTGAGACAAAGTAGGTTTTTTGATTAGAATGGCGACGTTTATCTATTGATGAATTTATAGACAATATTCTACTGATATTAAGAATATTCGAATGTTGTCTGAATCTTTCTGAAACGTACATTTTTAATTACCAATTTTTCCAATCTAATAGCCTTTTTAGCCATTCTTTAAACGCGTAATATTTTATGATTCATGCTTTGCCAAAGCATTGTCTAGCAAATCGATGAAATTCTTAACATCCATCACTTTAAAAAATGGCAGAAAAATGTTATTTTTTATCGCAACTATTGACTCATTGACTTTCCAGTCCAAATATGGCCTCTTTGTCGATCGATATTTCTATCTCGTATTTACATATTGAACTTTCGCACATTAAATGATATTCTGCTCAATAATATTACCATTTTACTGCAAAGTTTTGTTTTCCTGGAAAATCCTTTTAAGATAACGACAATGTTAAAGAATACTCCCTAAAAACCCGTCTAGTATCACTTTTCTATTGTCATATTTCGTATGAAACTCTACTGATCTCTGGATGAATTTAAATTTCGGTTGTCGCTATTTTGGAAATTTGTCATAAAACACGCAAGATTTTCATTGCGTGATGGTCTTTTAGTGATTGTTCGCCGCCCCAAAATAAATATCGGGTCACTCAAAAACATAAATACTCGCGACATTTTATTCCTTGTCTATGACAATATTTGGTATTCTTCAAAAGTATTGCTAAATTTTTAAAGCATTGTCTAAATATCAAAAATACTGCCTGAAATATTTATTCTGTTAACAATTCTGAGATCATAAATCAAATCGCCTAAAACCTATAATGAAGCAGAATAAATGCGTCTGTTTTCGAAGGATATCTGTAATAATTCTGGGTTCGATCAAGCTAAAATCTAGAAAATCTTCCAAGAAAGGTATTTTTCTTTTTTTTATTATAAAATATCCGTAAAATAATGATTTTCTTAACATTTTATAATACATCCTATTCCGAAAATGTCAAAATTTTGCCATTCTCAAAGAAATTTTAATATACACAGGCTACGTAGTAAAATAATCCCATCGTTTGATAAAAACAATCAGGCAAAAGCATGCTTTCAATCTATCAATTTCCTTTCCGAAATGCCAAAATTTTATCAGTTCAAGTCAAAACCTCGAGACCCTAATTCTCAGGCTTTTCGAGAAAACGAGAAATAGTATTTACATTTTGGTGCAACAAATTCTCCAATTTCTGCTACAATTCTTAGATTTATACAAATATCAACGATTCCTTCAACCATTTTAAACTCATAAATTCTATTAAAATACTTGAAATTTTGAAACATAATTTTTTTTTTATAATTTTCTATCAGTGCAAGCCACCTAATAAACTAAAAAATCTTATCACCATCTTAAAATGTTGAAACCATAAGAATTTTCAACAACTCTTAATTACTTACTATATTTTACACCTCGTTAATTCAAAACAATGGGATTTATTTTCACCAAGCGTTTTCTGCTAAATGAATCTCTCGCCACTCCGTCTAATTGAGATGCTTACCTAGTGCTTTTAAAGCTATTAAAATAAAATATGCTAGCCGACTTTTCTTGTCTATCTTTTAACACGTGGCTAGGGATTTCTCTAATTTCACGCATTTTCATCTGTAGTTTTGCCAACGCATTGAATTTATTTATGCTTCTTTTTCTACTTTTTATCCCCTCTCACTTGATTTCAAATTAATCGTACTTCCTTGAAATCTTTTAATTTCTGAATACCTATTAAAGTTTATATCATTTTATCTTTTAAAGATCTTCTAAAATCTAAATTTTATCCTACTTTAAAGATTCACATCAAATCTCAAAGTTTCAAGATTTTAATGCATTATCCGAGCCACTTTTACTCTATTTAATTTCGAGAAATAGTGTGGATTTTTGAGAGAGCAGAGGGAAAAAGAAACTGACACTTGCAGCCCTAGGAAATATGCGTGTGAAACATGAAACAATAGAAGGCAAAAGAAAAAGAAAGGAGAAAAATAGGAAAGGCTCACTTGAGCCTGAAGCTCCACGCGCCGCCAGCTCATCACTTTTCCTTTTCCCCCTCAGACTTAAAAATATTTCCCTAACATATTAATATACACCTCAAAGACCACCTTATATACGACCCTCAAATTTTGGAGCACAATTTTTGATATTCTTTCCTCCTCTATATGTTTGGCACTCTATGTTTAAACACAGAAACTCTAGTCACTTGCTAAAAATGCCTTTCTTCCTCATAACGCCGTGTCAAATCTGTCAGCAATCAATAAACCCGCCTGGCGTAGGGCAATGACACTGCACAAAAATTTTATACATCGTGCTAAAACATAAGCGCCGAAACGGGCTGGCATATTTTGAAGCCACTTTGCAACATTTCGATCAAATAGCACGTTTCTCATTATATGAGGTCATCATTTTGCTTACGTAATCATAAAGTCTTTGATATAGAAATTTTGAGAAGTTAATTGATAAAAGACTAGATTTTCTGACACCGGAAAAACTAATTTGTGATCGAAAATTTCGGGAGAGGCGGAAGAAATTGGAACAGACATGATCGAAATTGGAAAAGATATGATCACTATATTGAAAAATTTGAGAGAAACGCGGGACCCGAAACCCTATTGCTGAAAATGAAATCGAATCAGTGTTTTGATTTTTCGTTCGTTTTTCTCATTATATTCTTCCTCTTCTTTTCTAATACCTTCTCTCACTTTCTTTCTTTTTCTGTTTTCTTTTCTCCATGCTATTTCCCAATTAATTTCTAAAGCTTTTTTTTTCTAGCGACCTTGATTCTATCATTACGTCGTTGTATCTAAACAAATTTACCAATGATCTGCATCAATTCACTTTCGACCAACGCCTTTTTACCCATATTACGCTTGTAAAGCCAGTGCGCGGAACTTAAACATCAGTTTTTGAGATTGCATGAATTTTAAAACGACTCTCTGTCAAGTCGGTATCAATTTCACGTGAAAACAAGTGCGACAAAGTAAAAATCGAGTATTTTTGCAGACGCTGCGTGCCTAACCCTTCCCTATGCATTAGGATAGGCGAACTCTGCATGTGTTTAATTTTTTATGGACATGGCATTGGAATCCTACATATCGCATGCAATAAATCATAAAAGGGGATTGTTTTTGACGTTTTCAAAAGCGTGAAATTGCTCCTTTAAAGTGCAGAAAAATGATTTTTAGTCAAATTTGTTCCTTTTTTGCTATTTTGAGCTTTTTCGTATCATATTTTCAAATACTCTCACTTTTTGTGCTGTTATTCCAACTCTTTCGACGACTTGGGCCCAAACACATGTGTTGAAGCTTAGCGTAAAATGTGAAATTCGATGTTCTCGTTTGAAATTAAATATGCCTATTCCGTTATCGATTTGAAACGTGCTACATTCATTAAGAACCTGGAAATCTGCTTTACTGCTAATTCTTGAATACAAATAACATACATCTAAAATCAATAATTTCGGATTTTTCCATAGAAAAGCGACTCAAATTTATCGCTGATTTGCTCTGAAATTTGATGCCAAGACCCAGTTTTAATTACTTCGACCCACACAAAATTCGCCTCATATTTAATTACCCAATTAAATCGTTAAAATTGCCCCAATAATTTTGAATCTATATTTCTTATCATTTTCTAGCGATTTTTATTGCAATTTACGTCTTTCCCTTTAGATCAAAAATTTTCATTAAAATTTTCCCTTTTCACCGTATGGTTGCATCATTTAATTTATTATTTCGTATAATTCCAATTAGTGGTCAAATTCTATTTAATTTCTCTAAATTCCACATCAATTTCACATACTTTCTTACTAATATCTTACTCTTATATGATGATAGTATGCTAACTTGATTAAGGTGCGGTAACGCGTATCCGAAATCGGTTAACGTTAAAAGTGAACGAACTAGAGTTTTCCTCTCTAACATCATTCGATTATTAAAACTACTGTATTTTAACAGTTTGCCAAAATATTGATTCTTTAAGGTAGCGATTCCCCGCAGGGTTCAATGTCATCGTCGCACCACGGGTCCAACGATACTGTGGATGGACACAATCGTGGGGATTCGGGAAAGAGCAATGATTGTAAGAATTTAAATATAAGCTAATTATGTAAATATTGAAAATGTACTGAATAGTATTTAAATATTGGTGCAGTATCACACTCAGAATAATTGCAAGTGGTTATTTTTATTTAGAATATACCTCATAGAAAAAAGAGCTATTAGTCCGAAAATTGGTAGTTGGCATAGGTATCTATTTGTAGCTTATTTAAATATCGATATGTAAAAATCCGAAATAAAAGTATTCATTCTTACACTTTTGAGAAAGGGCAGATTTTATTTTCGGCTAAAATAATCATATCAATGGCAGCGGACCTTTGTGCTGAATGCTAAAATTCGACTTCTTCGTCGAAACGCTACGAAAACATTCTAGTCTATTTTTATCACGACCAAGAAGATAAGGATTTCTGAAAATAGCATGACACATTTAGAGCTTTTAAGAAAAAAATATGTGAGAAAATTCTTAGGGCTGTAAAATCATTATTCCCAATTTTCAAACTTTGAATTTGTTAATATCATTAGATGACAATGGACTTAATTACTCTTATCAAAGATTTAAGCGCATTATGATCGATTACCTTATGAAATATGGATTTTCAACATTAATATTTATAGCCTCTTTTATTTGATGTTTATTAGTGTTTTGCAACGTAATTTATTGTGATTAGGTTTTCGAACAGCAGAAAGGCGAAGATTTATCGTTTTTCGATGTGTTTTTGCTGCAGGTTAGCTGCCAAAATATCTCTCATTTAATTTTTATCTTCCGTGATATGAGGCTCATGCTCTATCGCGATTTATCCAGGAATTCATAATTTTGTGTCTAGGGTATTTTGGAACAGAATTATTGTATGAAAATAATATCAACTTTATATTACTATTTTATTTTACCAAATTTTTCTCCGAAAATTTTGGGACACATGTCACTGTTAAACGACACTTGTAATATCCGTTCTTGAGTCATTTTTTACCCACCAAATTGTTTCAAATATTAAATGATGTATTCCGAACAGCTTTTATTTGCTATCTTTTAGCACAAGGTAGTGATTTTTTCTCTCGAAACCGCGAGCCTTGTTACATTTTCGATTGCTCTAATCTTTTCTGCTTGCTGCGACCAAAGTAAATATCGCCACATCAAAAATGAATGAAACGCGTTGCAAATTCTCGCAATTTCACAAACATTTAGCCCTGTTTTACCGTCCTATCCTTCATCATTAGTCCTAAATTTTTCTGGAGTCTACCTTTTCTGATCATATTCTGTTTTTCGGCTCAAAAATGTCTATAATTTTCAACTCTTCTTAACCCCTGACTCTCTAGGGCCCCTTTTTGCACATTTTCAGTTCCTTATCTTTTCCATATAGCGAGATTTTAGAGGCTAAGATCTAGATATTCTTTATTTCGTCGCATCAGATTCGGCCTAAATCGTATTACGCAAAGCTTTGCCCCTCCAACCCTCATGCTCTCTCGTCAATAACACCACTTTTCCAGAAATGAATTTTTGCTATATCTCAGCCGGCTTTACATATGTATCCTTTAACGCACAACCACTTGTTCTTTATATCTCAGACGTCTTTCCTTCATTATCCTACAACATTAGCATGGAAATTTTAACTTTTCTGACATATCAGCCTACTTTTTCTCTATATTCTTATGCATAAGATGAGCTTCTTTAGATTGTACCGGATTTTTGCATAGCTCAGCCGGATTAATGTCCTATCCCCCAGCATTGCGGATGATAGATTTGTCTATGAAACATGTAGACTCATCCTTTTGAGCCAGCGAAGTAATTTGATTTGATTTTTCACCTCGCGGCGAGGCCCTTTCATTTATGCCTAGACACTATACTTGCAGAACCTGCATAGATATCCTGACATCTTTAGTTCTATGGTTAAGGATAAGCCGTGAAGGTCGTCTGATATATTAAATTTTAAATCTGAACCACTTTCTGAAATTTCGACAGCCGAACTTTTTCCTCTTATGCTGAAGGATAGGTGGCCCTCAAAGTCGTTTTAGATATCGCATTTAGAATCTGAGTCCTGCTGCAGAAAAGCGAAACGCAGTCAATTCGTCTTTTCCTGGATTCTAAATGTCGCGATTTTTCAGGCGCTTTGAGGCAAATTTGACCTGATTACATTCTAGGGGGATTTTGTTAAAGTCCGAACCGCCTACATCTCTGCGAATTTTCAATGCGAAATTTGTTACTTTGATTCTAGACTTCATTTATTTCACGTTCTCATTCGAAAAATCGTTAATTTCATTAATTCTATTGTGTTTGATATCAAAATGACTCAAATTTTGCGTATTTTTTTTCTTTAATTCTCCAAATTCGCTTGTTATTTTCTTTATGGGGGATTTTCTTGCATCTGGACCCTCTCAAATTATAGTTCTATTTTTCAGAGGAAATATTTTCGTTTAGCCGGCCGACGTTAATCCTTCTCACATTTCGCGCGCTGCTCGATTTCTATCGAGACATCCTTTCCGAAGACCTCATTTATATCGTAAAATGAAAAATTTTGAATTTTTCGCACATCTTGAGAAGTTTCTAAAGTTTCAACACCTTTTCTGAAAGTTTTGGCAACCTTCTTCTTCGTCTATTTCAGACGCCATTAGAAATTTTGATGCATTCTTAAACTCAGCTCATAACACTTTGATTTTTCGCATTTTTGAATCGCCCTAGACACACATGTTGGTGTTAATTTTCTTTTTAACTTCCATTTTCCAATGGTATTTCTTATTTTACTCTGCGTCTTTTCTGCTCTATCTTGGATTCTCATTAAGTGGCTTTACGCATATTTTATGATCCGAAGTAAAGAATTGCAAACTACTTTTTATATGCTTATCTTATGAAATCTATCCAAATTCTGGCTTTTTCTCTGCGCTCTAATTTTATCATTGATATCTTGGACATAGACGCAGAACAATCTTAGGTTTGTCAATCCAGGAAAACTTTTGGATTTCTTTCTTGCTTACCGAAAATTCTCGTATACTCTTCATTTATTATTCATACGCGTATCATATATCCTATATGTTGGTCTGAAAGAAATGCAAAAAATGAAACTTCATCTTCAAAACAAAAGACTTTGACCTAATGATTTTGTATTCTAAATTTATAGGTTTTTTTTTAATTAGATAAAAATGTTTAGAAATTTCCTGTCGATTAAAATTTATCTGTTAGGATTTAAATGATGTAACTGTATTAGATTATATCTACGTTTGATCTATTTCAAACCTAAATCCGGATTGTCCTAATGAATTGAATTTCGCTAATCTCACGTGTGGATTATGACGAAAATCAATTTTTTTTCATAATTGTACGCCTACAATAATACAACTTGCAAATATTAACAATTTTCGAATGAAAAAAATAATACCTGCAAAGTTCGCATTCACGCTACTTGACTTCTCAAATGTGCTTCTCCAAATATGATGCGTTGAAAATTGCATCAACATATGCATATTTTATGCGTTTCATGCTTCAGACGCTCTGAATTCAATATTCACGTACTTTTCGCCAAACTTTTTCCCCGAAAAGTCACATTTTTGCAAAAATCAATTCGCCGCCTGGAATTGAAACCTTATCATTTCAGTAAAAAGATTAGGTCTGACGAAATACCACGGCGCTAATAATTTATTTCGGAAGAATCCTTTAGGGGATCATGAAATCTTGAGACATCTAGTATTTTGAGAGACTTGTTTGTTGCTACTATTTTGGATTTATGCCTTATTTTCGACAATCTGACAGGTCAAATATATCCATCCTCATATATGCTTTTTCTCCAAATATGGATATCTCATAAAATTGTTATTTTCATGTTGAGCTTTCAACATTTCTTTATTTCTTTTTTATGATCATAAGTTTCATGAATTTTCAACTAACTTTGTTTTCGTTTGCCAATGAACTATTTTATTGGCTAAATTTCCAAACTTCGAACTATATTTAGAGAGGCCAAATGAGTTTTTAGTTTGGATAATCATGGAAAGATAACATTGGCGCGTGATCGGCGAGATTAACCGGAGCAGAATGCTCTTTAGATCTCCGAAAATGGTTCAGTAGGGACAAAGTTATGCCCATTTTTTGTGCTACGAATTGTTTCTTGCAATCGCCTCCCAAATTTCTTAGCCTTTTTACATGATATAAAATTTGAATTTTATTATTCATAAAATTTAATTTTTGTTTTGCACAGCTTCACTGCGAGATTTCATTATTCAATTGCGCTGTATGGCGAACTGCCGCACGTTGAGACAAAATTTGGTTAAATTTTCAACTAGAGCAAATTTTTTATCAGGTTGTGCAGACTTTATTTTCGTGATACCATGGTTCCGACATTCGAATTTCACGGTTTTTTGAGGTTCCGAAAGAAGTGCCCAATTACAAATTTTGAGGAAGAAATCCATAGTATATCATACAGAAATAATTTTCCATGATTATCAGCTAGGAATCTGGTCAGATATGTCGGAAAAAGTGACCGAAAATGTCTAGCGCATAATTCGAATGCTAATTTTAACGCTCTGAAATTTCTAACCATATTTTTAATTTTTCGATTCAATAACTCGCTCATCACATCCATATTATTCGTATATTTTCCAATGTCTTACTTTTTTATGGATTTACTTGACTAATTTAAATTTCAATACATGTACTACCTTTCTGTACTCTCTATCTGAATTTTAACAGCGTCGTATATTTGCTCTACGTTTCAGAGTTTTATTTGATTCATTTAGATTTACATTCTTCATTCCTATTTCAACTCTCGTACAATACTCAAAAATATACCTGATCCCTGAGTTTGCCAAAGAGTGGGCGGAGCCTCTGTTCTATGGCTGAGATCGAATCTTCCGATTTGGCGCCGTATTCCCGACGTCGTTCGGACACCGATGTCCAAAAACGGGCCTTGGACGTTGCTGCTGGAATCCGGCCGGGATTTTCCCCTTCTATTCGCTCAGAAGGCCAACCGCCTCGGGGCAGCCTCGATATGGGTGCAACCGGGGATCCCGTAATCGATGGATCCATAGCCCTACGCAAGTTCTCAGAGGCTTTCGGTGAGATTTGGGAGTATTTAAAATTTTTTTTTTTTTTTTTTAAATATTTTCATTAAAGTATCTTAATTCATGTTTTAAGAAAAAAAGCATGCAACTCTAAAATATTTATCATTTTACTTGTTGGTTGTACGAATTCCGGTATTTTAAACTATCTAATTTTTTATCGATCCGCTAAAAACTCCAAAGTTTTCCAAGATTCTCAGACTTTCGGGATGATAATTTCTTTATCAGATTAGGAAAATAGCGTTCTTCGATTTTTTTTCTTTTTCTCACAAAATTTGATAAGCCTAGAGCTTTTGCCTCTGAATAGTCGACCTGACAATTGGCAAAATGCAATCAACTTTTGGGCTTCTGAAATTTTTTCGATATTGATTTTTAGCGAATAAATTTAGTTTCTCATACATGACTAATTTTAAAGCTTTTTTTTCCATACTTTCAATTTTATTATTTTTCTTCTGAAAATTCCTAATATCAATATTTCTAGAAAACTAAGAACTCATGATTTCTTAAATTAAATATTTCTATTCTTAAATCAACTTTTCAAAGTCAGGACTGACCAAATAATTAACGCCATTCGCTTTGGATTTTCATCCAATTTCCGTATTTTGCAAACTTTCCTTTCAAATATGATGATTGTTTTTCGCTTTTCTTCTCTTCAAAGCATTAGTTATTTCCATCTTATGTTTCGTGAGACTCGCGCGCTTTTATTTGCCTCATTTCACGTCTCCGTTTCAATTGGCTTTTACCTAAAGGAAGCGCGACCTAAGTTCTTCAATTTTGTAACTCTAACGCATAGAAATCATGCTCATTTTCATTTAATTTCTGCTTGGAAATGTCTGAAAGTTAATTTTGAATCTTTAACACGTCTTTCTTCTGCATTTAAGGAACGATTTCCGGAGATTCTGATTTGAGCTCCAAAATTAAACCGGAAATCCATCTCTACTAGTCTGCAGCTTTTTCAGTGTCCATTTGAAGTTCACAAGTTCTAGATCTAAATTTTTGGATTCACTAATCAATTTATGACTAATTGATTTAGATTCTCACGTATAGTTCATAATTTCATGGTGGCCTACCTCTCACTATTTATAGGATTTCCTGATTTATCGCTAAATTTAATCTAAACCTAATCTACGGGTGTATCGACAAAGCTCGGTAAATTTTTCCCTGATATAGGATGCGCTTCAATGCTAAAATCGACCGAGTCATATTCAGTCAATAGAGATTTCGCTTTAGACAGATTCCTACTCTTTTCGATGTTAGCATTGGAGCGCATTTGTATCCGATGAAGATTTACAGAGCATTGTTGATAGTTTTGATAGTCTTGATAGTCGATGGCTGAGTTTGTATCGGTCCGAACTGAACCTCCTTCACCTGATCCTTCGTCGAAACATGTCCGAGCTAGGACCATAGCGAGCGACGGTCAACGAAAACTGAGACTTCAACATTCTGTCTCGAACCCGGTTGATCTGTCTGAGATCTCTAGGTCGAATTTGACGAGATCCGCCAGATTCAGAAAGAGCGTCCTAAAACCATTCAGGAAGTTCGTCGTCAAGAATGGTAATTGACTTTGATTTGATCTGGACCCAATAGGTTACGAGATATTACATACTTTGAAATTTTCGAATTAAAATGATATTATTAAATCTTCAAGGATTTTATTATGAGGTTTAAACAATAAGTTTCAAGATAACACATATTTTCGTTAGCTTAATATTAGATATTGGTCCACTTCCACTTATAGCATTATTTTAAATCATTGGGTTTCAGGATATCACAAATTTTTATTGGATAAAATTAGCATAATAGCTTTGCTTTCAATTCCTCTAGTTGATATAATATGATCATAGGTTTCAATACTTTCTATATTTTCATCAATTATTTGATATTAATCAAGGACAAAATTTAATCGAATTTACTTAATATTGTCGAAACTTGAGATTTCCTGAATGAGTGTAGGCATTTGTTGACGTAGCGTATGCGCATCGCCTAAAGTGATTAGCCTTGTTTAGACGAGACTCACTCATATTGTTTGCGTTTCACCTAAACATGCAAATAATCGATAATAGAAATTAGGTTTAATGATCTAAGATTAATAGTCATATGATATGACTTGCAACTATATGTAGAATGAGATAGTCCAAATACTCATAAATTCGGCGAACACCGAGAAACTTTAAAGGGATTAATCATGAGTTCGTCGGTTTATGACTCATAAAAATTCAAGTTAACGTCTTTTTGATGAATCTAACTAACTTTTATGGCTAAATTCTAAAAGTAGCGCGGTATTACTCTTATTTAAAATTTCTAAATTATGACAAATTTTGCAACATACCTGATACTGAGATAGGAATATGCTATTTTGCATATTTTTCCTATATGTAATATTTGAAGATGTTGAGGAAATTGGTAGAAAAAAATTTTAAAATAAAATAATAATAATTCATTTTCAGCTCAACGAATCGAGGGTAAGGCGTTTGTCCGTCGAGGAGCTCTGAGGCAAAAGAACGTTCATGATGTGAAGGGTCACAAGTTCATCGCCAGGTATAAATTTATTTAAATAAAAAAGACCTATAATTTAATTGGAAATATATTTGCAGGTTTTTCAAGCAGCCCACCTTCTGTTCACATTGCAAGGACTTCTTGTGGGGTCTTAATAAACAAGGATTCCAATGTCAAGGTAAGAAAATTTCGATGACAATTTTTAGAAATTATGAGCAGTATATCAGCTATAACTTACATACAAATTTATGTTAGGTATCTTGTAACCTATCTAAACTGTATGCTTTAGTCTGTTGTCTCGTGGTCCACAAACGATGCCATGAGTTCGTCAACTTCATATGCCCCGGCGCGGATAAGGGTCCTGACACTGACGATCCACGACAACAACATAAGTGGAAAGCCCAGACCTATTCTTCTCCGACCTTCTGCGATCACTGCGGAACGCTACTCTATGGATTGCTTCATCAGGTTTGATCGCAAATTTAGGTTTGCATCAATATTGAAACTCCAGGGCATGAAGTGTCAATCCTGCGACACGAACGTTCATCACCGGTGCCAGAAGTACGTTCCCAATATGTGTGGTGTAGACCACATCGAGAAGCGAGGGAGGATCTACTTGGAAGTCAAAGTTGAAAATGGGGATACCCTGAAAATTAACAGTAAATTTAACGATAGCCTACTAATGAGAGGTGCGATTTTAGTAAAAGAAGCGCGGAACCTGATACCGATGGACCCGAATGGGTTGTCGGATCCGTATGTGAAGCTGAAGCTTATCCCCGAAGACCCCGGCTGTAAATCGAAGCAGAAAACAAAGACGATTCGCGCCACGCTCAACCCCGTTTGGGACGACATCTTCACTTAGTGCGTAATTTCCCTAACATTTGAAGTTATTCTTAAGTTTTATGAAAATTAAAGATCTCAAGCATAACTCTATCAGCATTAGATCGTTGGGTTTTTATCAAGAAATAATATTATGATAGCTAGATAAGTTACGAGAAATTTAATATTGTCGATGAACGATCACTTTGAACAAAGTAGAAAGGACGCGTTTCTTTCTCCCCTCCATCTGAGCCTCAAAATGCGCGCAAAGACGTAATTGTTATTTGGCGATTTCCCTTCTCGTCTTCATTCTTCCATTAAAATTAGCGGAATTTTAGCCATAATCACTTTCCAATTATTAGCATCCATCGATATTGTTCAAATTTAATTGACTAATTATCGATAATTAGCTCAAAGTTGAAAAAAGAAAACAAAAGTCGTCAAATAGAGGGAGATACATGACTCACAAAAGGAGGGAGGAAGAAACGCATCCCTTTTACTTTATCCCAAGTTATCGTTCATCGACAATACCTTCATTCTTAAACCTGAAGTTATTTAATTCGTAAATTTTCCTCAACAAATCTCACATTTCAGTAAACTTCAACCGGGTGACAAGGATCGTCGTCTGTCTGTCGAGGTGTGGGACTGGGACCGTACTTCGCGGAACGACTTCATGGGTTCTCTCTCGTTCGGCATTTCGGAGCTCATGAATGAGTCCGCTGCAGGGTGGTTCAAGCTCTTGAATCAGGTACTAAAATCTCCCTATCGTTCGAACTTAGCCTTGCCAATTCAGGAAGAAGGCGAGTTCTACAACATCAATATTCCCCCTGAGTATGAAGACGAAGTTGAGAAGGTCCGGAACAAGATGGAGGATAACCATGTAAGTCTTTCTTCCAACGTCATTTTCGATAATTGCGGCCATTTCCAGGTCGGCGAAGCTGCGCGAGCCGCTGCAAAGGAAAAAGTCGAGAAGAAAGACGCTCTGAAGTCGGCTGCGGCTGAGCTAGCTCAACGGGACGTCATCAAGGCTTCGGACTTCAATTTCTTGACTGTCCTGGGTAAAGGATCCTTTGGAAAGGTAAGTTAGAAAATTTCCAAGTACTCTGCTCGACGCTTTTTCAGAAAGTTCAAAACAAAGATTCTGTGTTTCAGGTTCTTATGGGTGAACACAAGCACACCAAGGAGCTATTCGCGATCAAAGTCCTGAAGAAAGACGTGATCATCCAGGACGACGACGTAGAGTGCACCATGACTGAGAAGCGAGTATTGGCGCTACCCGAGAAACCTTCGTTCTTGGTTGCACTGCATAGCTGCTTCCAGACTATGGTAGGAAGATCTCTGAAACTTCTTTTGAATTGAAGAAACTTGTGAAAACTTTTCTGGAGTTCTGGAACCGTCTTTTCTTGTTTTCGGGAGTTTCTGAAATGTTAACTTTCAGGACCGACTCTACTTTGTGATGGAATTCGTAAACGGCGGCGATCTGATGTACCAAATCCAACAAGTTGGAAAATTCAAGGAGCCAGTAGCCGTATTCTACTCCGCCGAAATTGCGATAGGACTATTCTATTTACATGCTAAAGGGATCATCTACCGGGATCTGAAGCTGGATAACGTCATGCTGGAGAAGGATGGGCATATCAAGGTTCAAAATTTTCTTTAAATTCAAGCTTAGGTGATATATTCCAGATCACCGACTTTGGTATGTGCAAGGAAAACATTCACGGTGACGCCACGACGAAGACGTTCTGCGGCACCCCCGATTATATCGCTCCTGAGGTAAAAATGTCGATATTAACTCTGCACATAGCCGTACTTTCGCTAGTAGAGTTATCAAAAATCGATTTTAGATCATCCTGTACCAGCCCTACGGAAAGTCTGTGGATTGGTGGGCTTACGGAGTACTTCTTTTCGAGATGCTAGCCGGTCAGCCCCCGTTCGATGGAGAGGATGAAGATGAACTTTTCACCGGTAATTTTTCTGAAGAACTCAGATGTAAGCTGAAAATTTTGTTTCAGCAATAACGGAGCACAACGTCTCATATCCAAAGTCGATGTCTAAGGAGGCGGTCTCGATATGCAAAGCCTTGCTCCATAAGAACCCCCAGAAACGATTAGGATGTTCCACGAATCCACACGCCTCGCAGATGGATATTAAGGTAGATTTACTATATATTAGCCAGAATAACGGAACAGTGACATGCAATAACCTTTCAAATAGATGATAATATTTTTGAAGACATATTTTTTTTTTAAATTAAGGAATCTTGTTAAATAAATAAACGATCACTTGCTGTCGTCAACTAATATAGTAAAAATCTTCAAAGTTAAGACATTTCTGAAAACATATTTGAGGAAAGTTTTATTTTCGATGGCACAATTACAGCAATAAAATACCCTAAATCATCAATTTTTAAGAGAAACTCTGAAACTTATCGGAAATTTTCAGGAACACCCCTTCTTCCGACGCATCGACTGGCATAAAATCGAAACGCGACAAGTTCAGCCCCCGTTCAAACCCAAATTGGTAAGTCCGAACATAGATTTTCTCCATACACAGATTAAAAATCGCATACAAACGCACTGACTGTGAATTAGGACCTATGTCGATTTTGTTCACGCTTATTTAGCTCAAGTATAGTTTATAGTCTACTTCAGACATGACTTCCAATAGAGTTTATAAATCACAAAGTTTACACATTATTTTGTGATATCTACATGATAAACTGTACTTTCTATGTATAGATTGTTCAAAAACTCATTTTTGGATGCTAGACCATCATTTCTGGTTCTGAATGAAATGGAGTTTGAAGAAGCTCCGTTGTCAAGGGATTTATTTGTAACATGTTATATGTACTAACATTTTCAATCGTATTTTTCACTTCTCAAGAATACAATTATCTGCTCTCTTCCCAAATTGACGAGCCCTTCGTTTGTGCGATTCACGCCGCTCAGATTTTATTGTCAGTCGCTCGCGAGTGAAGATAACAACGAATGGAGCGAGTCGCACAGGCAAAGGTCTCGTCAATTTGGGAAGAGAGTATCGTTTCTTCAAAGGGGGTTAATTTGACCGTTTTCTGACTTGGTTCCAAGCAGAAGGAGTGTCA
>LIAE01009485.1:5692-45810 GCA_002287525.1 Diploscapter pachys
TGGGGCAGGAATTTATTTTTGAAGAGATCGTAAAAGATAACTTTAATCCTTCATTCGAAAAAATGTAATATGAAAAATTATCACGCAACTCAGTTAAAGCTATAACAAAGTCTAAGATATTTTGAATTCGAATCTTATGGGTAAAATCTTACATGATAATCCAGGCATCACATATTAGATATTTGTTTTATCATGCATAAGTTATCTGCGCGTTTTATTCACATTTCATATTTAATCTCCCCATCTTAAAAGTCCTATCGTCGGATATCCTTAAAGATTTCATCCTCGATCTTCCTAAAAGTTTATCTATTTTAAGAAATATCTAAAGGTCAATAAAACAGAAGTTTGCAGTTTACCCAACTGAGCCACTTGCAGCAACACATTCGAACCCACACAGGGGAAAAAGTAATATTCATTAGCTCTGAGAAAACGTCCCAGGATATATAATACCGGGTTAAATTTTGCTGACCCACAAATATGTATATTAATTCGGGTTATTTTTTCTTATCTCGAAAATTATGACATAATACATAATATTTGCATTACAATTGCGTATCCGGGACGCATTCTCACCTTGGCAATCGATAAAAAACATACAATGTTAATTTTCAGCCATACAAGTGTAAATATGCCGGATGCGAGAAGGTGAGAACTTTTATCTTTTCGAAGAAAGTGTGGCAAATGAAATATCGATTTCAGGCTTTTTCTCAACTCAGCAACTTGCAATCTCACTCGCGATGCCATCAGACAGATAAACCATTCAAATGCAACAGGTACATATTTGCATCATCTTATCACTATGGTACTACTTCGATTTTCTGATTGCCCGCAAATGTGCAATATGCATGAGAGAAAAGTTCGTTCTCCTGCAATTTTAATTAACAAGGAGCATTTTCAGTATCTCTGATTGCATTCAACTCTATCAAACTGCATACATAAAATGCATATGCTTTTCATGTTTATGATTGTTTTTTCGCCCGTGTTTTTTCATAATGCGGCTTTGTGAAAATCGAACAGAAAACGGCTGGTGAACTGCGAACGCGAAAAGAAAATGAAAGGGGATAAATTATTTTCGTATTTGAAATCGACTGGGACAGTTGCAATGGGAATTGAGAAGAAGAAAGGGAGGGAATGAGATAAAGAGTGAACACGAAACTGTCTATCCAGGCACAGTCCATAAACGGAGATTGACAAATTATTTGCAGCTGTTACAAATGCTTCACTGATGAGCAGAGTCTGTTGGAACACATTCCGAAGCACAAAGACTCCAAACATCTCAAGGTAGTTTTCGCAACATTCTATTTGATCAGCCTATCTTCTACGCACAAAACCATGTTCATCCAATCAAAAAATCACTCTATTTCCTCTTCATCTACAAAGGAAAAATTCTTGAGAACTAGCGTTTTCAATTAACACTAGAATTTTTCTGCAATCTGCACTAAATTCAATTTTCACCGAACTACTAAATTATGCCACCTGCTTACCTGATTTTTAAGCAACTACAGTAAGAAAGCATCGAAATTTGTTTTCATGCAAATTAGTTACCTTTATAGACGTTTTGATGATCTTATGCTTATAGTTTGATGTTTCACTTTACATTGCGTGACATTTTTAGCTATTGCAGGTGGCGCATCTATTATTAATTCATTCATCTAGTAAAAATAAGATGAGAATTACTTTAGAAACTTTAATTATAAGAAGCGTTGTTTATTTTTTCTCTGCAAACTGTGTTTTGGTGATGCAAAATCTGAAAATGAAGTGATTAGGATCAAGATAGAATTTCGGAATAAGACTTATATCATTCGGTAGAGCTCGTCAAATAGGTCAGGAATGTGAAAACTGGTTTCTTTTTTTTATAATAAGAAGCCTAGAATGAATTCTAAGGCTAAACATTTACTTCTTTAACAGCTTGTAAAGAAAACAATTCTAAAATTATCAAGATAATAATTAAGTGCGCTTTCTGTAAAATAACAAAAAACGTTATTTCTAACTTTAAACTCTACTGTGAAAACTATTTATTTTAGCAGGGACGAACGATATATATTTAACTTATTCAATGAGCTCAATCAGATGATATAGCCTTATTCCATGCCATGCTTCTTCAACTTCTATTCGCATCTTAAAAATTTTAAATATGCACTGTTTAAACCTCTCATAAACGATAATAACATAAGCCCAAGATTCATCTCTGTCCAATGTGCGGCAAGAGCTACACGCAGGCCACGTATCTCCAGAAGCATCTCACTAAGCACAATGATCGACTGTCCAGGAATGTCACCAATATCAAGTGGGAAATTATCGATTTTATCACGAAAAACTGATCTTCGCTAAACAGCTTTAAGAAAATGATTGTTTCTTTTATAAAAAAAAAGGTGATCTTCGTTCAAACATATCGATTGAAGACTCTAGTTTTTTTCCAAATGAACCGAACGAAGTATGACTAGGGCTCGCAAACACAATGTATGCAAACGTTTTCTCATCCAAAATTGGAATTTTCGTTTTCCGGATAAAAGTCTGCGCATACTGCCCAAACACTTACAAATATCTCACAGATTATGCGAAATGCTATGGCAGAAGTGTCAGGAAGAATGGGTCAATAATTTTGCTGTTCGCGAGCAAAAACCGTTTCTCGCATTTTTGAAAGAGCGGCGCAGGGGCATACGCCAAATGAGCAAGAAGGTAATGAAGAGTGAAACTCGAACGATTCAAACAGACAAAATAATGTATGCGAATTTAAAGACAGAATGTGTGTTCACTCATTGAGCTAGTTTTGCCTATTTTTCAGGTACAAGAGCTCGAAAAATTTTAATGAACCAAACATCTAAATTACACCAACGTCTAATCGTAGATATGACTTTTACCCCGGAAGAATAACCATGAGAAATGTTTGCGGCGCCTAAGTATGACTCACACAAGTCGTTCATATCAGTTACAGTCAGAAATAGGGGCCCACACTCCACTGATTAATGAGTTTACAATCAGTAAATCGATTGTTTCAGGACGGATTTCCCCGACCAAATAGACCCGTTGCACGTGTGGAATCAGATGCCGAATATGAGTGACAGTCAGCACGACGCACAACAATTCGCCATCAGTAAGCATCTTTCTCCATTCTCTGTAGTTTATCCAACTCAAATTTCAACCAAGCTCGATTACTTTTGTAAGAATCCTCCATCTACTTTAAAAAATCTTCATCTTCTTCTAATCTTTGTATCTTTCATTCCTTTGCATCCCTCCGGCTGTTATTTCTCAACTGGCCGCATCCAGTCATTTTTATTTCTTCAACACACATTCACTTTCCTCCGTTTCTCTCTCACCTCATTTCTACTTTTCTGTGCTTCTCTCCATCCCTTTTGTCTCTCGTAATCTGCCATCTCTAGTTCTCTTCAATTTCCTTTATCCATCGTCTTTCTGTTCGATTTCCTCGTCCCACTCACCTGACCTGCTTTCTTTCGAAACGAAAACGCCTGCGAGCCGAAAAAATGTCTGGCTGATAGAAATGGGAAGGGGGAATAGAAGAGAGGGATTGGAGATGCAGAGGGAAGCAGGGAGAATGGCAGATTCGAAACGGAAAATACTGTCAGAGTTGTTATTGAATGGTTCCCCTCTTATCGTAATGAATAGGAAACTAGAATAATTGAATATGAAGACATTAGCTTTTTTCTGATAGCATCATCAAATATAGAAACAATAATGTGTTAATATTTTGATGTAGGTCAATAGGTCAAAAGTCGTTCATAATTAGAAGAAAATGGTGCGACATGAATTATATCTGAGTCTCACATCATTCATATTTCCATTTCGCATAAAATTAAAAAAGAAAAATTATTATAATAACTACACAGGGCTTCCCAGTTCTCTTTAATAATAATAATCATCAAATGCTGAATCTTCAAAAATAATTTAAGCAATCACGGAAAATAGAATGAAGCCAACAACAGCACAAAATCAATTATTCAATTTTCAGATCTCGATCAATTTGCGAATTCCGCGATGATGTCTCAAGCAGCAGCAGCCAATCAGTCCTATTCACCAGCTCTGCAAAACAGTGCATTCACTCAATTACTCAACTTTCGCAACAACCAGCGATATTTCGACTATCAGGCCAACATAAAGCCAGTCGTGGATAGGCCTGCGGGGTACGGTAGCTAATCGAGAAGTGCAGTGTCTCTAAAGTGTACGATCTCGAACGAACATTCACAACTTTTCACCATAAAGCAGCTACTTATGAAACGAGACCAAAGAATCGAGAGTGCAATTCTCGAAATAGATTCAAGTTTCAAATTTACTTTACAGATAATTTTGTAGCTCTATGATATTATTATCTAAAGTGAGCGTTTGGTAAACAACACTAGTTCGATCCAGAATTTTCCCAGACTATTTATGCTTCAAATTGCCTTTTATCATGTGACAAACTCTACAAATTTAGCTCGTTCAACATGGTAACTCCTTTGGAGTCCATTCAACGATATGCACAGCAAGGGAATGGGACGACAAACGGGACGACGGTAAATGGGAATGCTGGAGGCCAAGGGGGAGGAGGGGCTGGCAGTGCGTCGAGTGGCAGTTCGTCCAATCAGAACGCCATCCAGTTCAATCCGTCGAGTATTATGAAGCCAGCCTACTGAAGGAACGCATACAAGGGATACAGCTTTAACTCCACTACACGTATTTAGTAATTATTCAATTTCGGCATTTCACCTTCCATTTCCTAGGATTCGCTATGTTTCTATTCTGTTCTATCCTCTGCATCTTCTTCATCAAGACTACTTTTATCTGCTGCTTTGCATCTGCGCGCATCGAAATCTCTCCCAAGTACAAAGTGATTGCCAGCCGCTGCTTTGCTTTGTCCGTGTCCGAGCGAATCATCTGTCTTCAACTTCATTCATTTGCAGTGCGTCTCTGCTGCTCTGCTTCTAGTGCAGTCACAGTGCCTTTTTGATGCTGGGGACTTTTTCCTTTCCTTCTCTATGACACTCCTTAAAATTCAGTCAGCAGTCAGCTTCTACCTTCTATCGATCGTTTTACTTCATCTAGGCCTATCAGAACACGAGCGTAGAACGGCATTTTTCCTTAAACATGAATGTTTAATGGTCGCTGTCGTGTTTTGTTCCTTCTATTCTGTTCCTTGGCTTTGCGTTTTTCCTAGAAACTATGAATTGTTCAAAATATGCCGTCTTGACACGGCTCTGATGTCGGTGTTGTTCGATTTATGATCGAGATTCATCCCTATCCACCTACATCTCTGCTAGGCATCCTTGGTGACATTCAGCTATCATTCATTTGTTAACCCTTCATTCGATTCATCTATCGAAAAGCGCACAGCACATTCTCTTTACGGGCTGTCTCCCATGCATGCAATGTCTTGTATACCAATGTTTCATTGCGTATCCTTCTCTTCTATTCTATATACTATTTCATAATTTATAACTATACCGCTGCGTACATATGCATGTATGTATGTAAACAATTACTGCACATGCTATTTCATACAGACGGCGTTTATGTAAGAAGTCATTATCAGAAGACTATTTCGAGCAAACGTAGATATTCCCCCAAAAGCATCGTTGTTTTACTTGCAACATATTCATTATACAGATCAACACATGCAATTATTTCTAATTGTATGCAGGAGCATTAGATTATGAGAAGTGAATTCGAACACCATTCATTTCATTCTTACTTCATTTAATAAGTCGAAGAAAAATCGAAAAGCTTGTTAGATGTTGTTAAGAGAGGGATCGATTAAAGTACATATACACATAATTACGAAATAATTACGACACGCATTGAATTGCTTCGAGAGGGAATTAGACAGAAAACTGGCTAGGCAATTGAAGAGTCAAATATTGATTATTGATTAGTGTAATGTTTACCTACAGTATGACCTGTCTGTATGAATAATTGAGTGCAGCAGTTGTTCTTTTCGTTAGGTACCGATTTCGTTACTTCTGCTTCATGTTTCATTCACAACATTCGATTTGCAGCATTTCGGCCTTTAGACCTGATCCCAGTTATTCGAAATCTCTAATTCGATTCTCACTTTGTTTCCTATGAATTTCCCCCATTTGCGTAGAACGTAACTCTTCATTTGTATTTTGGTTCCACTTTGAACTTTCCTTGGTTTGCTTCTATTGAGTTCGATAATCAACCCGATGCATTACCCGTTTTTATTGCAGCCCGATTTCCGTTTCCGATTTCCGGTATCTGAATGTTTCTCTCCTATCCCCATCCCCATTAAAGCTATTTCTATCTATCAGCTAATCTTACCGTTTCTTTAGAGAGGAACATTTCCTTCGATACTCCTTACATTTGTCCGGTTTATTCTTGTTGTTGATAGGGTTCTATGAGAATAATTATTCGTTAATTAGCATATTTTATGGACCTAATTGTGGATTTATTCGGTTTGTTCTCCCTTAACGATCTGTCCCTGTTGGATCATATTTAATTCAAATATTCAAGTTCTTTGTGGTATTGTTTAAGTCTACAGTGTCTAACACTGTCTAAATTCATCTACTACTCTTCTTTCACAGCATACAACTACTGATTGTTTCTGTATCTGTTCGGGACCAAACACAACACAAATGATTAGGATTTTGTAGCAAAACACAGTTCTTTCGTGAATCGAGTGGAGATGGGGAGATTAGGGAATAAGGAATGACAGCAGAGATAAGAAGAGATTGGGTTGTGCGATGATCGTGTTTGTCGGCAAAAGCATGCTTCATTCCTATTCATTAACTAATGATTTTGAGAATGTTCTTGGACTTCTCCCCTCTTGCAGTCATTTTTATGTCAGTAAAACTACTGGAATTTGTCGCACCATCAAAATTTTAAAAATCGGATGTTTGGTAAATTTCGATAATTTTACTGATGAAAACGAGTATTTTCAAATGACGTGTTAGTTAATGAATATCGTAATTTCATGCAATGCAAATGAACACAGTTGTCGGACATGCCCTATCTCTCTAAAACTCGATCAATTATCTCCCATCAAATCCCCAGCTTCATTTCGCGCCGACTTGCATTCCTTTCCATTCGCAATCACAACATAGCTGTGTTAGGTTACAATTTTAGGTTATTCATTTTAACTTAACTGATTTCATGGCATTACGCATAAATTGACCAGTTTTGATTTGTTTATTTCTTGATTCTTTATTCTTTGACTTTACTATTTTTCCTCTGTTCTCTCGCTTTTCAACAGTCGCAGTTTCCTTTCCCCACTATTTTGTTTGTCTCCTATGTATCAATTTAATTATTCTTCTTCCTACATTACATTTATATATGGCTTACAACTACAATTACAGTATGTTTCTGATCGATGATGGGTTTTCTCATATTGTTGTATGTTATCGAATTTCGAAGTTTAATTTCATAGTGAAAATAGAGCAAATCTCGTTCTTTTCCTACTTGTTTTTTCTCCTTCTTCTTCGTAGTGTTTTACGTGTTTGTAATTTGATTGATTAATTGATTGTAATTGGCAAACTTTAATTTTATTTTTCTGCATGCGCGTCGTTAATTTGTTCCACGGAGATTCTCGTTTTATTTTCTTCAATTTTTCATTGACTTATGAATTAATTGATAATAAATATTTGATAAAACCAACGAGATGATTGGATGAAACCTCTTGAATTCCAATTCCTATTCTTCACCACGTCTTCTTTTGTTAATCTTATTTCTCGGGTCGTAAATGTCATACCAATCCTAAACTTCTTTCAGTAACAAATAACCTTAAAACTAATGTGTAGTAGTGTAAAATAAGTTTTCAGTTCCTAGGTTTAAAGAAGTTTTACATACAGATAGACTTTTCGATATCAAAAGAATCGATCCAAATGTTTTCAGAACTTTCTCCATTTGTAATAGAACAGAATGAACTAATTATCGTAATCTCACAATCAGGTCATGTTCCTTCTCTTTTGTGGACAAAAAGTGCTAAAATTCGGCACAAACATGATAATTGTACATTAATCATGTCGACAAAATTTCAGCTGGATCACCATACAAAGAGTGGCTGAACCAATCATAAATGTACGGTAGCAAATAGTTTGGAATTGGTGCATGATTTGTGGTGTATCTGATTCAAACATTTTCCATGAACAAATTCGATTAAAATTTGGTGAATCTTGTCTTTAGTTTTTTTCTATTTCAGGAAAAATCAGAATAGGATATAAGACGATGAATCAGAAATACCAAAATCGTACATAACTCGAACTTATGTCATTACTGTAAACATTTCTAACGCTCATAATTTGAATGGAAGTGATTATTTAAATAAAGATGAATTAAACAGACCTCAGATTCCTCCCGCATGTTGGCATCTTTAGCCCTCGTGACATTAGGATCAACTACGTCCTTCGCAACGAACTTGTTCGCCATCCTGAATAAAAATGAAAATTTCTTAACGATGACAATGCTATAATTTCTTAGAGTTCACCAAGTTTAGTATTGTGAATGGCTGGTTATTTGAGACGAGATAAAAGGAGCGTCTTTCTTCCTTACCCTCTTTTATGATTTAAAATGCGCGTTGACGACATGTGGTCATTTGGTGATTCTTTTTATTTCCTTTCGTTCTTCTTAACTTTTCCATCGAATTTAACGGAATTTTCGTAGCAAACACTTGGCAACTATTTTCCTCTATCGAAATTAATAAAAAATCAATCCGTTAATTATCGATGATTGCCATTAAAATGCGAAAACGAATGCATAACGAACAAATGATTATCTCTCGCGCATTCGAGGATCACAGGAGGAAGAAAGAGAAACTAGCTCGTTTTAGCTCGTATCAAGTAATCGGTCATTCATAATAGTAAAGTAATGTTAACAGAAAAAGATTTTTAAAAATTTTTCCTAAAGCATCAAATAAACTGGATTATTTTTGATCAATTTATATTCTGAATCGAATTATTTGTTGGAAAAATGAAGTACATACCATGAAAGTCCATTGATGTCTTCAGCATCGAGATCCATCTTGCCGAGCTCCTCTTCTTTCTGAAATTAAAGGAAATATAATGGTTCTTCTAACTATGTACATATTTGAAAATTCAATATTGAAGCGGGCTTGTGCAACGTCTGTGGCATCAATTTTGAATACCGAAATTATCGTTCGTTTAACGTCAGAAACTTTCGATTATAATTTCGAAAGAGTTTATTAGACGAAACTTTATGGCTAGATTTTAGTCTCAAAAGATCGTGAGAATATTTTTGTTTGAACTTAGATTTCAATAGAAATCCCGACAAATTGCAAAGCCCATCGCAAAAAACTACATTTCTGGGATTCAATTTTCAGTTTCGAAAATTTTTAACCTTTCCTGTTTTATACATTTTTCAGCGTTAGAAATGGTTTTTTTGTATGTCTATTTCAATTATCTTCGAACAGCAAAGCTGAAGGTTCGAAATGTCATACTTGTTCTATTGATTTCACAGTCTGATAATGAGATTAAAAAGTTCTAGGGGAACGATCGTTGTGCACAAAAATCTTCTGTGTGTAACAACATGCACCCAGGTTATAAGAAGATGCCAACCTTTTCATCGGTCTCGACCTTCTTGTCATAGAGAATGGTCTCAGTGTCGGAAGCTCTGAACCTCTTCCTGAACTTGTCGAGCATTTCAATCGCCTGCATCTCCCTGCGAGGGTCCTTCTGCTTCACGAGATCCTTCCCTCTGTTATCTTTGGCCTTCGACTTGAACTTCATCTTCAGGGAGGTGTACATTTGCATGGCTTCGGACTGCTCTTCTTCTGAAAATAAGTTGGTGTTCTTCAAACTCTGTAAATAAAGCAGAAAATACAACATTTTAGAAAAAAGAAACTAAACTTTCCATTATAAACATCATTTTTCTTTTTCAAATAATTTCGAGAATGAAGAATCATTTCGATTTAAACTTCTCGACAGTTTTTTTCTTCAAAATTCGTTATAGAAACATGAGTCAACTTTTCAAGAATGATGAAATTTCATGTGAAGGAGAGGAAGTACTCGAAAAATCAAGATTTTACTGTCAGAAAAATAAACAACCCAATTTGCATTTTCAATGCACAATAAAATGAATCCGCTACCTTTTTCCTCCTTGGGTTTCTGTTTTGGTCCCTTGAGTGCCTTGACATATTCTTTCTGCATCTGTTTCAGCTGTTCGGCCATTCTCTCCATCTCCTCCCTCTCCTTTTCCTTCTTTTCGTCATCGATCATCTTCTCCAAATCCTCTTCCACCGGCTCTTCGTCTTCATTTTGCACCTGCTGAAAGTTAAATTCATAAATTATAGGGATTCATTAAAAGCAACCTTTCTCTTTCGTTTCTCGAGCCGCTCCCTTACACCAGACACAGTCGACTGATCCTCGTCATCTTCCTAAACCGAAAAATGACTCCGAGTATAATATTTTCAGGGAAGATATGCTAATTTTAGCTAGATAAAGTCAAAAAGAAGAATTTTAATTGTGAAAATAAAATCCATCAATGAAAACTACCGCGATGTAATCGTTCAATTCGGCCTTCGACACAGCAGCTTCCTTACTGAGTTTAGCATCGTCCAGTGCATCGTGGGCTGATTTGGCTTTGGAGAATTTCTGAAATTTATTTATGAAATACGATTTTTGAATTAATTAGTCGAGTCACTTTTCAAATGGTTCAAACTTCACGCAGAAACTATCGTAAATGTAAGCTATAAACGAACTAATGTAAAACACGAAAGACGGTCGGCTTTCTATCAGATTCTCGCTTTATTTTATTCGTATTGATATTTATTAAAAAAAAAACGCAATGAAAATGTAATAAAGTATCGGGAAGACATTATGTTATGTCAAATCAATAGTCAACTTTGATTACCTTGTTAGCAATGGTCAATTCCTCCTCGTCTTCTTCAGCTTCCATTCCAAAAGAGAGCAGACCGAGTTTCTTCGTTTCAACTGGCTTCAACTTCTTCTTCTCGCTGTCACCTCGCGATTTCCTCTTTTCTCTGAAAAATCTTATTATTTTTTCAAAATAAAAGAATTAATTTTACCTCGGAACGATATCATCGAAGGGATTGTTGACGATGGTGGCCCCAGTGATTTTGTACTTCGTGACAGGCACATCGTCGCTCTTGATGTCCACTTCTGTCATCTTTAGCATATTGAACAGAGTCGGACCGACTATCTAAAATTATAAAGTAAAGTACTAGTTTGACTTGATAACTGTCGCAGGTTTATAATTTATTCTAGATTCAGAAAAAAATTCAATCGGATTCTAATGAAAAATTTGTCAGCGATTATATAGCATCGGGACCAATTCATAGACACCATTTAAATCAGATTCTGTATGAAGGGTGTATGTCGTAGCGCGTCAAAAATTTTGGTGCGCAGTCACCGTTTCTCCTGTATGAATAAATGAAATAAAAGGAAGCTAAACACGACTAGTGGAGAATATTTTTTTAGAAATTATAAAAAAAGAGCAATTTCTTTGCAGTACCTTTCCGAACAGAGTATGCTTTCCATTCAACTCAGCCACCTGGTCGCTGAGAGTGAAGAAGAACTGACTGCCGTTATCGTCCCTGGCTGAATTCGCCATCCCAACGAGGCCGCGGCGGTTGAATTTCAGTCGCTGGTGGATTTCGTCATGAAAAAGAATCCTATTTCAAAAATACGAAGATATGAAGTTACCTTGAATGGTTTTCCATAGATGCTGTCCCCACCATGGCCCGTTCCAGTTGGATCGCCTCCCTGCAGAATGAAGCCTGAATTTAAAAAAAAAAAATGAAACATGCAGTTTAAGAAAAGAAATAGCATTTCCAAATCAAACAAGAAGCAAAGTCATTGAATGCTGTTTGGTTTTCAAATAGATCTTTGAGAAACTTCAATTAGAAATACTGAAAATAATGTAGTTGAAAAGAATCCACTGAAATTTCACAAAATTCTGGGTACTTTGATAATTTCTTTTCTAGCTGGATTCCGAAACTCCGAGGGAATAGTTAACTTTGAAAAATGAACCTTTGACAAGCCGATGGAAGTGAGTTGCATTGTAATAGCCCTCCATGCAGAGCTGGACGAAGTTGCGACAGGCGAGCGGTGTTTCTCTGGACCACAACTCGATTTCGATGTCGCCCGCTGTCGTGTGCAGAGTCACCTGAACAGAAAGAAAAAGTTCAAATTTGAGAATTATTTGAAATTCCTCCCTACCTTTCCGCTTGTAATCGGCTCGTTTATGTACTGATTGCTCATCTTTGCCCGATAAGCTGAATTGGAACAGCTATTTCTCGCTAAAAAACTAAACTTGTTAGGTATTCACTTAGGCTGAACAACCTGTTAGAGATCTTCTCTATACGATTCTTACAAATTATTTATTCGCTAAAAGTGAAAATATTCAGTGAAAAATACTATGCAACTCTAGAGATTCCACACTACAAGCGTGAAAATTGTATAAATTATCGTCAATCATCAATAACATTCGATGAACTGAAAATAGTAAACTACGCGTATAAAAATAAGTCTGGAGAGCAATAATTAAATCTAAAGGAACTACTCATACAATTGGCAAGCCATTTTAAAACTCGACGAATAGAATAATAAAAGTGTTGTGCTAAAAAAGCGATTTCTACCACTATTTTGCATTCATTCACTCCGTCTTCTCGTCTAGTCGCGAGCATTGACGATCTTGACGAAGTCGGGTTTGAGCGAGGCCCCGCCCACCAAGAAGCCATCGATGTCGGGCTTCTTCGCCAACTCCACGCAGTTGTCTGCAGTCACGGAGCCTAAAAATAATATATTTCAAAAAGGTAATGGAAAAAAGACGATCCATTTGAAAAAGAATTTGTTAAGCAGACTTCTCAAAATTCGATCCGCAGAAAAAAGTTTGCTATATTGGGGAAAAAAGATCATAATGCTTCTTCTCACTCGAAAATGTGCACTACCACTTCTGCGGGTTTATGTGAGTCGCGAATTTTTAAAAGTCTGTTGTTAAATCAAAATTTGACAAATGCCAATAATTCATGTAAAGACGAACCTCCATAGATAATTCTCGTGGTCGCAGCGACATCGAGTCCAACCTTGTCCTGCAGGAACTGTCTGATCCACTCATGCACCTGCAAAATCAAGCGTTTATCCTTTTTTTCGTGAAAATAATCAACCTCCTGTGCCTGTTCAGGCGAGGCAGTTTTTCCAGTTCCGATAGCCCAAACAGGCTCGTAAGCGATCACCACTCTCGACCAGTCGATGTTTCTGTCCACAACCGACTGCAGCTGGCGGAAATTCACCTCAAATTGAATCCCTATTTCTTATTTTTTGCGAAACAGACCTCCTTAGTCTGCCCAGCTTCGCGCTCCTCCAGCTTCTCACCGATGCAGAAGACCACATTGACTCCAGACTCGAGTGCGTGCACCGTCTTGTCAGCGATCAACTGGAAGATTCAATGTTGTTAAATTGCAAATACGATATTTATATGCAAAAATATTATTGTGCTAGTCAAACGAAGTGGAAGACCGTGTGTTGAAAAATAGGGAGAAGAGGTAAAAGAAACAAGAAATTGTGTATCACTCTTTCTCGGTACTCTAGCCTCCCTCTTCGCGCATAGTCGTGACACACAATATACACGCATTTCTCGCAAGGTGCTTTTTAACGCACGAACTATCACTTAATTTGACCGACGCAATAACAGTTGGATATGTGAAAATATCATCTGAACATCGAGATTTCACTTCTTTTTAGTGTAAAGAATTGGAAAAATATGCATTCCCATTTAGACAATTTGTTTATGACAGAATGTCAGTCAACTAATCTGTTTGAAAACATTTAGGGTAAAGTATTGAATCACCGCATCGGATTCGCCGAAGACGTGTCTTCTCTCGGAGTGGCCGAGAATGACCCAGTTGATGCCGAGGTCGCGCAGCATCGCAGGGGAAATCTCGCCTGTGAAGGCGCCCTTTGCCACCTGCAAACAATAACCGATAAGTCAGGTTGAAGAACTTTTGACAACCTTGTAAGAATTCTGCGCAGCCACTTGGACTCCTCCACACTTGAGCTTCTCCTTGACATAGGCCAAGTAAGGGGCGGGAGGGGCGACCACCACATCGACTGCTTTCGAGTCTGTAAATTGGTAATGGGTCAAAATGTGGAAAAATATAGAAATTCGGTCGACTTGGGACTTTTCCACCGCAACTACGATGCGGTGGGGAAATTAGAGTTGAGTTGCGGTGCAGTGCGGTTGTGGTGGGACTGATCGCAACTGCTGTGCGATGTGGAGGCCAAATTAAAAGAAGTCCCAAGTCTGATTCAACATTGTAAGAAATCTTGGATAGAAAGGAGTGATTTTAGAGAAAAAATAACGCACGCATGAGTTAGACTAGATTATGAGTTGGTCAGACTTGGATGAGTTTTGAATCTGTTCGTCAACTCTAAAAAACCTCACATTTCGAAAATGTTGATTTCATTATCTTTGCGAAGGAATGATTTTTCAACCAACTCCTCTAATCACTTTTCAAATTCCTTACCGCAACTCTGGTTGAGGAAGGCGACGATTCCATCGACGGAGGCGAAGTCGCCGTTCATTTTCCAGTTGCCTCCCACGAAGAATCGACGAGCCATGGCTGTGAATGTGCAAGGGGATAGGAATGACAGAAGATTACCTGCAAAATGGAGGAATCTGATACGAAAACAGAACAAAAAAGGGACGAAGAGAAATGAACAGGGGTAAACAAGCAGTCAATAATACGAAGACAATTGAATGGATGAGAGAGTGGATGGGAGGAGGAGGGGGCAAAGAACTGCAGAGAGAGTTGATTATGAGATCGATCACGTACAGCATTTTGACGGGGTTGCATCAGAAAAATGACAAAAATCAAAAGCTCAAAAAAAATGCGAATGCGAAAATCGAACGAAGAAAATGGAATAACGGTCAAAAGCCTATGTTTAGCAGCGTGTGCCATTAGCAGTGTTGGCTCAAATTCGAGCTTCTGCCAGATGGCTGGCCACTTGCTCTTTTCATCGATCCATTTCCTGGCTCGTCCATTTTCAAGACCACGGCCTTACAAACCTTATCCTTTGAAAATAGTGAGGGAAAGCTAGAGACAGAAATAGTTCTTTTTCTCTGCGCATAGCTAAGGTAAATGTGGGACGTTCCCAAGGGATAGTTTTTTTTCCGAATATTCGCGAATTTTCTAATTTCATCGTTTCAAATTTATACCGTTTTCACTCAGAATTTGCCCAAAATTTTCCGTTTTTCCTCATTTTCTTCGAATTTTCACCAGATCTATTGTTGGATTTACTTTTCTGCTTAATTTCTGTCGACTTTAATGCGTATCATTGCATCAGCCAGGTCAGAGGCCATTTATTGTTTGAGTCTCATGCTTCAGTTCTGCTTTTCATCTTTTAGTTTCAATCATTTGTCCTATTTTCCAGGCAGCTGTTTGCTATTATCATCCTTTTTGTCCCCCCTTCCCTTCACACATACCCTCTCTACTCCATCTCTACTATACACTAAACACAACACTATACAACTGTCCATCCAGCATTAATACATCAGCCAGTTTATCTTATCATTTATCTTTTTAAACCACCTTCAAAACTCTGCCAAACTAGTATTCAGTTTTTATCTGCACTTTAGTCGAGATTAGCACTTTTCTGCTTCTAAAATTGTGTTTTCGCAGCTAAATTTGGCTGTTTAGATAGATTTTACATGCCATCCACAATATTATTTTTCGCCTATCATATGCAATCTGATGATGATATTTCGTGAGAATCGAAAAATGTTGGGTATTTGAGATAATTGGATAATTGCCAAATGAAGCATATCTAATCGCGTTGAGATCTTGTTTTGCAGACATTTTTATCTGCTTATTTTTGTTCGGTCACAAATCACTTTTTCGGACGTTCGCATTTTTGTCATCATACGCGTCACTTTTATTCTCCGTAGCCTGAAATTGTAGCATTTTGAATTGTCATCATCGAAATTAGCTGAAAAGAGCACACAACTTGGAATGACAAATAGGCGATAATGCTTAGCGACATCAGTGATCAGGCCAGTCAGGCAGTCAGTCAGTCATTCAGACAGGGCAGTGATTCCTTCCTTCCTTCAAACACTGGCTGATGGCCTGCATCTTTCTCTTGCATCACCCCCTCCGTCTTCTCTTCCCTCCTTCTCATTCTATCTCCTTCTTCCCGCCCCCCTTCCCTATAAAACACTCCGCAACCGTCCTTTTCCGCTCGTAGTCATGCAGCTTCTGTTTTCACAAATCAATTGTGAGTTACGAATAGTCCCTCAATGTTTTTCGTTGACACCTCCCATCTCTGTTTGTTCATTTGTGAGCTTATCAACTCGACCCGATCTCGTATTCGTTTTGACCTTTAAAAGCGCAATTTCACTTTCCTTTTCGATGAAATGCTCGTGTCTGTTCGCGCTTTCATGCTTATCATTTTTCTAACAACGTTAACGAAATTTTCAAATTTAATTGATTCTGTATCCTTCCCCCTCGAAATTAATTTCCCCTAGTCACAGACTATACAAGCGAAATGTGATGATTTTCTGATTTTCATAGTCATTTCTCCTGAAACCATAAAAGAATCTCGGAAATTCGTTCCCAATTCTATTACAGTTTTATAGTCTTTCGCAAACGATAAATGTCATCTGGCTCGGTTTAATTGCCTTTACCTCGTCAGCCAGCCATTCCAATTTACGGTCATTCCTTCGAATCGTGCAGTCTAATGACTGATTTGCCCAGAAACAATATTTGCTTGTTCGTTTGCAGTCAAACAGCCATGTGCCTGGTCTGATTGATTGTCCTCCCTCTTCCTGTTGCTTCTGTCGTCGAAATGGTCTCTTCTCTCTCTGTCTCCGCCTCTGCCTCTCCATTTCTCTCGCTTCCATTCCGTCATTTTCTCCGCTCCCCCCGTGTTCAGTTGGCCATTTCCAGTGCCTTCATCCGCTCTCTAACTCATTATCGCAAGCAGTCAAGAGCCATGTCGACCTTCCCTAACTTCGGCACCGCAGCGATCCATGTCGGACAGGTCAGTATTTTCGTATTTTAGAGTCGGAGTCTCAAAAAGATTTTATGAATATCTTCAGCCACAATCTTACAAGTAATATAGTTTAGAATTATTTCATATTAAAACAACAATTTGATGGCAAGTACATTGACACAGTTTACATTTCCACTCATTTTGAATTTGATTTTCCGCCAAGTACAACTTTCGTACAAACTTTTGCAAATTCCGATAGTGCATTTCTATCATTTCTTCTTTAATTGTTAGTGCAATGAAAATCGAGTGCTTTTCAGGAACCCGAGAATTGGGACATGATGCAGGTAGTCCCTCCGATCTCGTGCTCGACCACGTACAAACAGGAGACCGCTGGTCAGCCAAAGAAGCACGACTATTCCCGTGCTGGCAATCCCACCAGGGATGTTCTCGAGAAGAACCTCGCTGCTCTCGAGGATGCCAAATATTGTGAGTTAAATTTAAAATTTAGTTTATTTCATTGTCTCGAGTCCATTTTTCGAGCAATTAAAAATGAAACACTTTGAATGTCATATGTTTCATTCGAATTTTAGATTTTCCTTAAAATGTACTATTACCATGTCATTTTTATGAACTTTTCAGGCCACACATTCTCCTCGGGCCTGGCCGCCACAATGGCCGTTGTAAACATCCTCAAATCTGGAGACCACATTGTTTGCTCTGATGATATTTACGGAGGTAAGAATGACGCTAGATTATTCAACGAAAAGGAAATTGATAAGACTGCATTTTTGAAACCGTCACGTGTTTGAGTGACGTGAATTGTTGGAGATAGTGATACCTTATCGAACCAAATCAAATGATCACGTCGTTTCATTGAAAAAGCAAATGCAGGATTTTTCAGGCACTCAGCGTTTCCTGCGAAAAGTCTCTATTCCGAACCACGGGCTGCAGGCAGACTTTGTTGATCTCACGAAACTGAGCGAAGTCGAAAAGGCATTCAAACCAAATACCAAAGTAAACCTATTGCAAATTATCCAATCAAATTATGCATATTTATCTTTCATAGATTGAATACAAACGAAATGAAAGGACATCAAAGCTTTTCAGCTGAAAAGGCGTCATAAAATGAAAGTGATAGATTAGATCAGAGACGATGAAAGAATAGGAAATTAATATCAAATCAGCAGAAATTTTATTGATTATTTTCGAAGAAACGTGAATTAGACTTTTTCATCAATTATAGATCGAAAGATCAACTGTTTCAAATCAACAAATAACAAAGAAACGAAATGCCATGAATTGTTTATCTTGGTTGCAGATGGTGTGGTTTGAATCGCCCTCGAATCCCCTGCTCAAAGTGGTCGACATTGCGACTGTCACCAACATCGCAAAGAAGCACAATCCTGACATTCTGGTTGTTGTCGACAACACGTTCATGAGTCCTTACTTCCAGGTACTGCATTTACGTCTTCTATGTAAAAATTCAATTTTCTATTTTAGCGCCCTCTTTCTCTCGGTGGAGACATCGTTGTTCACTCGATCACCAAATACATTAACGGTAGATTTCCTATTCCCTTTTCGGAGATTTTCAATTCTAAATTGTTAGGCCATTCCGATGTTGTGATGGGTTGCGCAATTACGGACAATGACACTGTTCAGAAGCATCTCTACTTCCAGCAAATGGGTAATTAACTTAGTCTTCTATATTTTTACATCTGCCTACTTCAGCCGTGGGCGCAGTGCCTTCCCCCTTCGACTGCTTCCTGGTGAATCGAGGCATCAAAACACTGCATCTGCGAATGAGAGCTCACTACGAAAATGCACTCGCTATTGCCAAGTATCTCGAGGCCAATGAGAGGATCGGAAAGGTTAGTTTTTTCAAATAATTTTCCATAACTTGTAAAATTTTTAGTGAAGCAATAATTTTAGAAAGAAAGAATTTTCTTCGTTATGATATTTCGTCTGACAAGAGTTTGCCTAATGCCATATCGCTTTCGATAATTTTCTAATCAAGTTGTTTTCAAATATCCTGATCACGAATCTAAAATCGAGCAAATGCAACTGTGACCTTCTTTGCCTTGAGAATCCATAAAAATTCGTCACGCAGTAGAGCTGATCGAGAAATAATGTATGCTAAAAATTATATCTTCAATTTCGCAGTTTCCTTGCTTTGTAAAGCCGTTTTCTGGGTATCAAAGAACCGTAAGGTCACAATGCACTTTTTCGCTCCAGTTTCGTGATCAAACCATTTGAAAACCTCGACCGATGAAACAAAATTAGCCAAAAGGCGGTATGACATTCGATAAGAATTCTTGTTAGTAAAAATGAAATCTTGCATTTTTAATTAACAAGTTGAAATTACACTTCTACCAAGCTACTTGAATGAGGAATATGGTAACGTTTCAGGTTTTGTACCCAGCCCTCCCATCGCACCCCCAGCACGAGGTTCACAAGAAACAGACCAAGGGAATGTCGGGAATGATCTCGTTCTACCTGAAGGGAGAACTCGAGCAGAGCAGTGCCTTCCTCAGCGCTCTCAAAGTGTTCACTCTGGCCGAATCTCTCGGAGGTTATGAATCGCTCGCTGAGCTGCCTTCGATCATGACACACGCCAGTGTTCCTCCTGAGGTAAGAAAATTTCCATTAGTTTTTCTCTTTAAAATAAATCATTTTTGGAATTTCAATTTTCAAAGCAAAGATCAAAGGGGTGTGATTGAGTTTTCAAGTTCTTTTGATTTGCAAATGAGAAATTTTGTGTTCGCAATTTCGAGACCAAAGGCTCTTAGAATTCCGGTTTTCATGAATAACATTCCCAAATGTAATAGATTTACCTGGAGAATAATTATCTTTTTCTCTATTCCCCTATATTTTATCAAATTAAATTTTCAGGACAGAGCCAAATTGGGAATCACGGACAATTTGATTCGAATTTCTGTTGGCTGCGAAGATCTCGATGACTTGATTGCCGACTTGGATCAGGCACTCAAATCTGCGGTATGAGATTTTGAAATCAAAGCAAACTCAAAGAAATTTTATTTCAGATTCCGAGGATCTAATCTGGTTCAAGTTCAACTTCACTGCCGCCATCCTCATTCACTTCATTTTTTCAACTTAAGTACTTGTTGATTGTTTCCAATCATATTTGATCCTTTTATCCAAATGTTGCATTTCTGTTAATTTAGTACAACGTGTTTACATTTTTATCATCTTTGTTTAAGAATCTGTTCCCCTGAAATATCAAAATGAATCGAAAAACAAGCTATTCTATTCTTATGAATGCCATTTTGAAGTGCAACGTTTCCAAACAGCGATGATGCCCCTTTATTGATATCTCGATTTGCCTGTCTCCTTTTTGCTTTCCAAGTTCAATCATTTCTCTCATTTTAAGTTTATCCACTTTATACGGGAAAACAGGGCTTCAAATGTGCAAATCCAACAGCCTTGTGGGAGAATCGTAGGATATTCCATAAATATCGGCATAGACTTTCACTACCCATTTTTAGAAGAGTTATTTTCTGACGCAATAATTTTTGATTGCATTGTTTGAGAAAGGAATAAAACTTTTATCCAACATAACCAATATCATTTATTATTCTTGAACAAGAGCTAATTTATGACTTGCCCCGTCTAAAATCAAAGCGATTAGACGCAGTACCCGTGTAATAAATTTAAACTCGTCAAATCAAATTGCAACGAAGATGCCACAATGAGGAAAGAACGAGGGGTATAAAGGCAAAGGAAAAAACTATTTTCAGATGAAATTGACTAAATTTAACATGAAAACTAATGATAAAAATATTTTTTAAATCTAGCGAATAGAATTATGTCGAATAACTAACTGTTGTATGGAATAGCTCTCAGTTCCTCGATCAATGGTATCTCTGCATTTCCTGCTCACTCGCGCTCGGTCTCTGATCGTCAGTCACTCTGCCGAAGCGAATCTCCTCGCTCCTCGGATTCCCGAATCCACCTTCAGTAGCCCGATTGAAAGTGCCCGAAGTAGACGGATTGGCGCCGAACTTCGCACTGCCAGATAAAGCCGCTATAAGGCGAACTTAAAATGAAGATAGAAAAAGGAGATCTTCCTTTTCGAAATGTGGGATAATACGAAATTTAATAAAACTGACAAGGAAAATGCCTAGTTTAGATCTCGCGAAACCTTCAGTGTAATGGTTTTCGATGAGATGGGTAACAATTATGAAATTAGAAAGTTCATAATAGACTCCTGGAGCCAAAGAAATAGAATCTGCATATATTCTTTCGGGAAAATTGGCTCATTCCTCACATAAAATAGAAGCGAAAGAAATTTTTTAATTTCTCGGCTTCGGGTTCCTATGTTGCACTTTTTATCATCATGATTGTCATCGAAAACCCATGTATCGTAAGTTTCGCGAAGATATGCGAGTTCCTACTAATGAACTTCCCTAGGAAAGCGATTCAATAAATAGTCGAAACAATCAATCATACCGGAACTAGAATTATGTCTGGAGTAGAAAGTGCTCCCGCCATTCATAGCGCTGCTTCTGATCGAGCGATTATCCCCCTTGCTGTCTTCGTTGGCGAACTGGCTACTCGGCAGTCTGCTCCCTCTCTGCTCGCTCGAGGACACACCGTTCGCACTGCTTCTGTCTTCAATATTAGTGTAGATGCACACGATCTGCGACTTCTCACGGCCCATGTTGCGGAAGCCGCCGAAGCTGAAAGTGCAAAATGCATATTCGAAAGTAAAAAGAGCCCCAAAGTGGAATTATGTTATTGAGGATTTTAAAAATTTATTTCTGAAAGAAAAGTTCGAAGCTTATTTATTTGTTTGGGATTTGGGAATTTTCATTTCTGATTAATCTAAATTTGAGTTCTATAGAATAAAAGTGAAAAAATCTGGGTTTATCAACCAACCTGACGACGTCGAGTTTGTACTTGAAACGAAGTCTGGCCGATTTAAAGAGATCCTTGAGATACATGTAGATGGTCAGAACCTGGAAAGAAGCAAATTGGCATTTTTAATGTCAAAATCTGGGAGAAAGAAGCGCTTCTAAGCCAATCTCTTTTTCACGTGCTATTTCTCGATTTTTTAAACCATTTTGCACCTCCAAAATTTCGGCATCAACAATATTGTTGATCAAACGAAGAGGAAGATATTTATCAAAAATAGTGAGAAAAGTCGAGAAGCGCAGAAAATTGGGTACCACTCTTTTCATTTCCCTTGCTTACTTTCTCTTGCATTTTGTTTTCCTTTATGCGCATTTCTCACAAGGCGCTCTTTAACAAGCGATAACATACGATCTTTCATTTCATCTTACCAGCGCAATAGGAAATACAGGCAATTACAAAATAACGGTATAGACGAACGGCACACGCTTTCTAGAATCCGATTTTCAGTTAAACTGAAGAAATATAGAGGGGAGTGCGTAAAAGACATTTTTCTATAGAAATTAGATACATAAGGGGATATGCATCAAGATTTTAGCGTAACATTTTGGCATTAAGGGGATACGTTCGAAAATATGACAGCATGATCTGCACTAAATGATAAGATGCCTTCTATTAAAGCAGAAATTTGACAGGAAGTATGCCGTTATAGCCGTTGACAAAATACAAAAGAAATGTTGAAATACTTGTCTGTCCCTGCTGAAGAACAACTGTGTCTCGCTGTCAGGATTCACCTCCTTCCAGCTGTTGAACGAGCGCAGATATTCGGAGTCCTGCAATCATGGAATTGTTTGCATGTTGAACTATGACAGCAATTACATCATTGCTGATTCTGACGACGACCTGATCACCGTGCACGCTCATCGTGACGGAACGGGCATAAGGTATATTGCTGAGTGAGCTGTTGAAGAAGGCTAGAAAAAATCATTTAGAAATTTTTAATCTCATGAAACAATACTATGTTCATTACCACCTTCTAGTTTCGAGAATTCGTTTTTTTTTTAGAAAGTTTGGAACTTGTTGGCATCAATTTTGACGATAACACAAAATGATAGAAGGGGCGTTTTTAGAAGAAATGATGGCAGAGAAAGAAGACAATTAACTTTCCAAAAATTCAAAATATCATGACGCAGAAAGAAATAAGTGAGGCATTCGAGATATGATGCTTTTCATACCTGCACCTTCTTTTCATTCGTGAAGAAAACATTAGGTTCGAATTCCATCGAATAAATTCTATGATAATGAAGCTTACCATTGAGCAAAATGGTGAAGTACAGCTTGCTGTCGTTTTTCTTCTTCATAGTCTCGTTAGGAGGCAGTTCGACATTACGCTAGAACGTATTCAACCGATAAATTCGGTAATGATAATGAATTTTCAAACCGGAGGGCGGTTGGGGAAGATCATCCAGGAGCCTCCGAGCAAGCCGTACTTCTCGGCAGCTTCACGCAGACGAGGAATCGGAGGCAATCCTTTCCCGACTTTGTGCTGAAAATTTGCGATTCTTGATTTTTGAAGATAAAATAATGAGCATTGAAATGGAAGTAAAATAGTCAATCAGTTGTTTGTGATGTGTTGAGTCAAATTTTAGAGTACTGAGACGCAGTACGCCATTTATTTCACTGCAAACAGCTCAGAGAATCTTAACAGTCTCATAAGCATAGAATAGAAACAGATGATATTAACGTCGTCCTCCTTGAGCATATAACAAGACTTTCAGCGCTCACTAAGGCAATACTAATCTTCATCCAAATGAGTATCGATCGTAAAGCTAGCCTCATTTTTGAAGTGCCTGGAGCACTCGAACTCGGCAGTATTTCTGACCCTGGTGTAGTGCAACACCTTGCACAGATTCTCCACCTCAGCCTTCGTCATGTTGAATATGTCATTTGGATCGTTTCCTCCACTGAAAATCGATAGATCGTTCATTGTGAAACAATAGAGGCTATTTCGAAGCTGATTGGAAATTTGTGGAAAATATCACAAAATCGAGATTTATTCACATTTCAGCTCATTGTAGTTTCCTTCCTCCTACGTGCAAAAGCCCTAGACGAATGACTAAAGCGTCCTTTATAAATCCCGATATTGTTAGCAATATGAAGGTGGCCTGATAAGCTGCTACCTAATTCCATCTAATAAATATGTGTGCATAAAACTCCAATCTAGACCACATCCCAAAATAATTTAGAAAGGTTAGAGATGCATTCTTGTCTTTTTTCTTTGCTAAACAGTTCTGTAAAAGAATTAATTTAGAAACATACTGTCTGTAGTAGACATTGGGCACCTTCTTGAATTGAGGGAACGATTCAGGGATTCCTTCGATTGGCAGCAAGGTGTACAGATCGTTCACCTGGAATTATTTATTCTTTTCGAACATTTTGCGGTCATTAGCTTTATCAGTCTCGATTGTCAAGATTGCGTCGTCAGTTTTTCCACTTTTGCATAATCAAATGATAACTCATGCGCAAGTTAAGTAAAAGGAGAAAAACCATCAAGTGAGAAGTTAGAGCCTGTGCACGTCGAAACATATAATCTGGCTAAGTAAAAGGATGGTCCTCACCAGGGCGTCTTCTGCAATTTTGGTGTTCGACATCTCGGGCGGAGCCCTGAAGACGATCCTCAGCCAGTGCCTGAAATGAAATGGGTTGTTGGGTGACTGAGTAACTGGTTCTGAGCGAAGAAGGAAACTGACCATCCGATGTTGGCGTCTCCATTCTCCACATCCTTCACTCTGATCACGTCGATGTGGTCGAAGAGCTTGCTCTAAACAAGAAACCATTCATGAAAATTCAGTGACCGGATCCACGAATTACCCAGGGCGCTCCTCGTCGTTCGTGGATTCGGACATAAGAAGATTTTATCATCAATATTTTTACCCCAATTTTGTAAAAAGAAATCAAAGGAAAGTCACCTGAACTTAAATTCAGCAATTATTATCACAAATAATCCAAATCGAATGAATTTCTTGTTTTCAAGCATTTTTGGTAGGAATTTTCGCGCTATGTTCCGAAAGGTGGGGTAAAAATATCCTTATTTTTCATATTTTTCTTGGAATTCAAACCTCAATGATGATTTGGACGAGGTTGACGAGGTAGCTGCCGTCTTTGGAAGTGTAGAGATTGATGAAGACGTAGGGGGACGACGGGTTGGGGAAGCGCATCACGCTCAGAAACGACATCGCTGCAGCGCTGTCAACCTGAAGTCGGAAATGACACAAGTGACGAGAAAAGTAAAAAGAAAATTCAAATTCGAAGCGAAATGTAATAAGTGGCGAAATGGCGCACTTTATCATACTGCGGCAAGGAATGCGTACGCAACTAGTCGTCATAAATGCGCACATTGAATGAAATACTTTCGCTAGTTTGTCTCGATTCGTTATCATTTTCGTTAGTTTTTTTTTATTTATTTTTCCTATTTTCTCAAAATTTCCACAAATATTTAGATATAATGGACAGCCAGCCAACAGCATCTGCATCGAGCGAGTCGAAGCTGGCTACGGCGCCCATCAAAATCGCCTTCGAAATCAAGCAGAAGCACGATGTCAAAATCACTATCGCTCCTGTTCTGCACAAGCAAATCACAGGTCGGAAATAATCTTTACTTTCGAGAAAATATCAAAATTCCAGTATTGAGGAGTTTTTTATTTCGTACAAAAAGAATTGATTTTTTGTATTCTCCACTCTCAAAGACGAACATGACTTTTACTTTCACTTTGTCACATGATTTATCAAAAGCAGCAGACTAACGTTTTGTCTTTTCAGCAGCACACGATGGCAGTGACGAGGAGCGGGAAACAGAGGAGTTGCTGGAAGAGGAGAAGCGAGCCAAGAAGCGCAGACTGACTCACTTCGAGGGAGGACAGGCTATGTAAGAGAACCGTTTCATATTCCCAAATGAACGACTATTTTCAGAGGGGATGCCGAAGCGAAGAAAGGCCCTGCAATGATTCCGATGGTTGTGGAGAAAGACTGGAGGATCGTGAGGCTGCTCGAAATGGAGAAGGAGGGCAAACTGACCGACGAGGACAGAGCCAAACTCGCACTGCTCACTGAGGCACAACCTTTCCAGCCAGATGTAAGTTTTTCATTCTTTCTTTTAATTTATATCTAATACGAAAGAAATTTCTATTGTGTGGATTTTAGACATTTCGATATTATTTATCTTATTATGTGAGAGAATTCTCATATGCAAAACTGAGAAGTTGATTTGCATATCTCATTACGCTTTCCTGATACTTTTCTGATAGACTTATCAGAGATTCTAGTTCAATAATGATAATCAGCAAGTTTTCAGGAAAATCAAGATGGGAGCAGTATAAAAATTGACGAGACAAAAGAAGATAAAGACACTGCAGATGCAGACTATTCGGAGGTACATTTTTATTTTTCGAAAAATAATAAACAGACTATTTTTCAGATGCCTGTCGAGAATTTCGGTTTGGCGATTCTGCGCGGCTGTGGCTGGAAGGACGGGGAGGGCATCGGGAAGAATCCCAAGGTTCCATTTCTCCACTCCACTCAACCACTCAGGTTCAGTTGTTTGCAGGTCGTCCCGCTTCGAATACTGGACAGAAGGCCGAAAGGACTCGGATTGGGTGCCAAGGTTCCCAGCGAGGCGGAGCAGAATGGGAAGAGCGCGAATGGAAAGGAGGCAAGCGAGGATGATAAACAGCTCAAACCGGGTGCCTGTGTCAAAGTCATCCAGCATAGAAAATACACTGGGATGTATGGAAAGGTGGGCCTATTCAAATATTTGATAGAAAGAATAACAGACTTCCCAAAACGCAACCCGCCGAAAAAAACAGTGCACCTTTCCGAGAGAGAGATTAAGAAGATGTGCTCTTTTCTATCTCGATATGACACTGTTTTTCTGCGGGTCGAGCTGTGAGAAGTCCACTATCATGCTGATCTTCGTCCTCATATATGAGTTTAGATCGAATCCCTAGACGAGGACAACAACAGCGCCTTTGTGCGTCTGGAACTGGACAAGAAGAACATCGTCACGATCAGTGCCTACTGCCTGCAGAGGGTCTCCACAAAGGAGTACGAGAAAAATGCTAAAGTCATCAGTAAGTCACCCGTTTTTAGTTCGAGAGAAGAAATGAAATGACAAATACAAATTTAGATATCGATTCGTATGAGCGAGAGAAAGATGCTATCGAAAAGAGGAACAATGAAATCACTGAACGGGAACAGAAGAAGGATCGAAAGGATGAGAAATCGAGCAGCTACAAAAGGGAAGGCGAATACTACAGAAGTGTAAGTAAATTTCATCTCTTTTCAAAGTAGAGAAGAAATAAACCAACTGTTGGATAGTTAATAATTCAGCTTTCTAGCTTTTTCTATTTAAATTAATTAACCCCGAGAAAAGAGTCTTATCAGGTTTGAGAAAAAATAAATGAATTTTTAGGAACCAACCGAATTGTGGGCTCGTGCCGATTTACTGGTTCGATTCGTTGATGAGAAATATAAAGGCGGTCGATATTACGAGAAGAAGCTGAGAGTGGTGGATGTAGCCTCGAGGAAGAACATCACTCTCGAGGACGACCAGGGGCGGTCCCTTTATGGTATGTGATTATTTTAATTTTGATTCTTTTGTGTAAAGTTTTGTTTCTCTTTATCAACGCTAATTAATCTCTTAATTTTGAATGAATTGATCGAGGAGCTAAGTTTTAAAGTGCAAAATCTTACGCAACCTTCTCCTTCGAATTTCTAGAGCATTATCAATTGAGGAATTTTAGAAATTCCGCAATCCTGGATAGAGACGGTGATTCCGAAGTCGGAAGGCGAAATGGTGATGATTGTGGGTGGAAGACACAAAGGGCAAGCAGGGGAAATGATCGCCAAGGACAAGGCAAAGAGCAGGCTGTCGGTCAAACTGCAACGGAATCATGAGGTTGGAATATTTTTTAACGATTTTTTTTCTCTAAAAATCTATTTTTCACTCATTATTTCATGAAAAAATCAGGCTCGTCATTTGACACATGGTTAATTTTTTGCTTTTACATCAAGGATGAGCATTATAGATTTTATTTTAAATCATTAGAGTATGTTTAAATCGTCCTTTCATCCTTTTCGAAACTTTTCAGCACACATAGAAGACATGCATTTATTCCAGAAGTTTTTTTTTCAAAATGAATAAACAGACAAATGAAAATCTACTTCGAATTCGAAAGAAAATACTGACTTCTTACCCTAATGAAGTACTTTCTTTCAGATCGTGAAAGTCGACTTTGACGACGTGTGTCAATTGGTGCCGAAACACGAGGAAGATTACGACTAATTCATAGGGTTTACTATTTCACTGTGATTCTTCATCCAATCTCACTCAAACCCGAATCATAGGCAAAATGATCTCATTTCAAATGCATTTCTATTTTAGTTCATTTTATTCGTCGATCGAAGTGCCTCTTATCAAGGCCATGAAATAAATATTATTTATTTTCATTTTTTATTCATAGGATTTTATGATTGGGTTATCTTTCCCAATAAAAATATCTGTTTACAATTTTTTTAGCATTTTTCTCTAATTTATAATTTTCAGTTCACCGCTCTGCGAATTTTCCTGTCAAATATATTGTTGACTCCCAATGCCCTCGAAAAGCCGCGTTTTCTATTACTACCATCCAGATGTCGGAAATTTTCACTATGGTAATTTTTAAAAATCGATGAAACCACTTGCCCCTTGACTAGATAATTTTTCTTTCATTCTATTTCTTCCTCCTAGTTAAAAATGGTGAAAGAGAATGTTTCTCCGTCTGGACAGTATACCAAATGCATTGTTTTTATTCATTTCAGGCCCTCGGCATCCAATGAAACCGCAACGACTCTCGGCTTTGAACAACCTCGTGGTGAATTACGGACTCGACAAGCACATGAATGTCAAACTCTGTCCGAGGGCATCTGCAAGCGATATGAGGTTTGTGTTTATTCTCTTTTTATGAGAATCCTCCATGAATTTGAAAAGAATAACTTATGAATCTTTCACACATTTTTCACTTTTTGTCGAAATTTCCAAACGCATTCTAAATTTTATCCTAAAATTGTTTTCTAGCCTTTCGATTATTTTTGGAAGTTATTTTAATGAACTGGTTGTAAATAATTGAATCGACTTTGCTAAAATTTTCTATTTACATGCTATAACTTTCTACAGCTTTTATCTCATTTGATATTTATTTATTTACGAGTCAATTAATTTCAGACGGTTTCATTCCCGCGAATACATCGACTTTCTCGAACGAATTTCACCAAAAAACGCTGAAGAAAATGAAGAGTTTTTCATCAAATTCAATATCGGAGAAGATTGGTTAGTTTTTCTTATCTTTATTTGCATTATTCCTTTAATTGCACGAATTTATGTTTAGTAACAGTAAAAAATGACACTATTAAATGTTCCATATCTTGGCACTATGTCATTTCTCGCCTGAAAAGGAACAAAATCAAGATATTTCTTCCTCTATTTTTCCATCCTTGAGTTTATAACAATTTTAACTCCGAAGAAACATAATTTAGTGGTCTTTTTTATTTCAGCCCTGTATTCGAGGGAATATTCGATTTTTGTTCACTATACACAGGAGGATCGATAGAAGGAGCCATGCTATTGAATCACAAAGAGGCCGATATCGTGATGAACTGGAGTGGAGGGCTGCACCACGCTAAAAAGGTATTTTTCGGTTTCTTTTCCAACATTATTATTTGTATTTCAGTCAGAGGCATCGGGTTTTTGCTATCTCAACGACATCGTCTTGGCTATTCTCGAACTGTTGAAGTACCATAAACGGTAATGTAATTTATTTGTTCTTCGCTCACCTTCTTTTTATTTGATTTTCAGAGTTCTGTACATCGATATTGACATTCACCACGGCGATGGAGTGCAAGAAGCGTTCAATTTTACTGATAGGGTAATTTTTCATTTTTTTCAGAATTTATAAATATCAAAACTCCAGGTAATGACGGTCTCGTTCCATCGCTACGGCAACATGTTCTTTCCTGGCACTGGCAACATGTATGATCTGGGACAGAAGGACGGCACGTATTTCTCTGTCAATGTTCCCCTACAGCAGGGAATCGAGGACGAAGGTCGGAAACTATCTTCTTTTTTTCTTGGCCTTATAGGTTTCATGTATACTTGTACGATAGATATTGAGAAATTTGTCATCTATCGTATTTTCTCGAATAGAAATCAAAAGAAGTCCAACTTTAAGAACCCAGAACTCGTAGATTTAATTAGGATTACGCTCTAAAGGCATGGAGGTTCGAGAAATAGACTTGAATTTTGATAATTTTATAATGTGGATTTGTTTCGACAAGATTTTTAGTTGATATGAGCGATTAAAGAATGAATGTCTAGTGAAACTTGTATTATAAGAATACGATAGATCATATTTTTAATACCGCTTTATTTTCAGATTACTGTTCTCTGTTCCGCCCGATCATCGATGCAATCGTCGAGAATTTCCGCCCAGAAGCCATTGTCCTGCAGTGCGGTGCTGATTCCCTCGGCTGCGATCGACTTGGATGCTTCAATTTATCGTATGCATTCTTCTATTTTATTGCACTTTCCATTTATATTTTCATCTTTCTGCTGATATTGCAGAGTTTAACGTAGTTGATACTTTTTCTAATTGTTGAAATAGAATTTGAAAAAATAACTATATTCTCTTTTAGATTCGATGCCCATGCAGAGTGTGTGCAGTACGTGAAATCCCTGAACATTCCGATGCTTGTGTTAGGAGGAGGCGGCTACACACTCCGAAATGTGGCCAGATGCTGGACGAATGAGACGGCAGTATTGCTTGGAATTGATATTCCTAATGAAATTCCTGAAGGATGCGGTAATTTTTGAAAATTTATCTTATCATTTGATGTACTAAACAATTGCACACCCACCCATATATAAAGAAAAATGCTCGAAAAAAATAATTTTTCAATAAATAAAACACTAATGAAAATCAAAAGAAAAATTCTCATTGTTTCGAGTTTACTCATTGAATATGACTAAAGTATCTTTTGCATCAAATATTATCGCAACCAAACATGGAACATTTCAAATCGCATAAAAAGAGATAGTACATCTTATCTCGAAATAGAGAAAAAGAACATGTCTTCTTTTGTCTCTCGATAAGATATACTATTGCTTTGTATGCGATTAGTCACGATTCAAAATTTCCCAAGTTTTTATCTCAATTATGCAATTTCAGAATACTATGGTTTCTTCGGTCCTGAATTTACACTACGACCTGACCTCCCAAAACGAAGTGAAAACATGAACACGCGAGAATATCTACATGCGATCAAGGTGGAAATCATGGAGAATCTCAAACAGGTGTTGTTATCCGAGCATTGATTTGAAGGAAGTGGTTAAGTTCTTTGTTTCAGGTGAAAGGTGCTCCTTCCGTCCAAATGCAAAGCATTCCAATCGACTTCTTCGACAGAGACGACGTCTTTAACCAACTCGAGGTAATAAGGAAATTTTCGTCGCATGAAACAATTGGGAATTTCGATTCTTCGCCTATTCCCATCTTAAAATTTCGTCACCTCTTAAGAAATAGCACAGAAAAATGTTCTACCTTAGCCAAGTGGTGGAATTTTTAACAAGCTTTCAACCTTTTCCGAAAGTTCTCAACCGATAACCACGGTTGCGGTTATTTATTTGCAAGTCTGATTTTTAAGTGACGAAATTCAATTCGGAAAGTAACTAAAAGGGAAATTTATTAAATTTAATAAGCTAATTATGTTTGAATGATTACTTTGTAGATTGGAGAGGACGAGAAAATTAAAGACGAAGACGAATTGGAGACAACCTTCACTCCTGTCGTTGCGTGATATTTGATTAGTTCTACTAAACTTTAAACTATCATATTACTGATCTCATCTAATTGTCAAAGGTTATGACATTAACCAATTTATAAATACTATTTGTATAAATCATGTAATCAGCACTTAACGTGCAAATAAAATATTTATTCTAAATGATTCCTGCCCAAGTTCTTAAGAGTGAATGTCAGGAAAGACCCAAGTCTTAGCAAAGGGGTTGTTTCCAGGGGTCCGTCAATTTGGCTGATTTTCACATATGTTGTTCAGTTTTTCATGCTGAGTATTATGATGCTATTTATTTTTCGAAAATTGATTACTACAGCAGATTACAGTAGCTTAAAGTTTTGACAGATCCGATCTCAGGAAAAAAATCATAACTCTCTTATTTCTGAACCAAATTCGACAATTCTTTTTATTGGACAACATTTAGTCCATAGGTTATCAGATAACAAAATAAGCATTTTTTAAAATATCAACTTCTGTAGAAATTCTCACTTTTCGCGCCATGATTGCGTACTTTTCGGCCCGTACTGCGTTTACGCGTAAATAATGTTGAAAAAATTCGTCCTTCCGGTATGTTGTGTAGATGGATATGGTGAACAACTTTTGTTTCAAGACTGATCTCGGGTTCACATCCTTTATGAGCTCCAGAATTGTTTGAAGTTCAACGGTTAATTATTGCAAAGTGTCGTTTGGACAGTAAATTTCAAAAATTCTTTTCCATATTATTACATTTAAAACATAACAAAAACATTAATTTGCCGTTAAACGTTATTTTCTATGCTTCGATATGAAATAAGAGTTTCTATAAAAACTTGTTGGTTTATGTATATTTATCAAAAAATTATCTTTAAAATTCCATCATCAAATATTACCCTTTTCACATCGTTATCAGTGTGAAATTGTTAGATTTTTGTCACCAAAATAGACTGATTATCATCTTTGCAAAGTGTAAAGATTATCAGAGCGTTAACGTTGAAAATCGGACTTATACACTATAATAAAGTTGACTGATTTTTCATTGACTGCGACAAATTGCGTGTGCTTGTGATTAAGTTTTCTTTCAGCGGGCAGTACCAGGTTATTTTTTCTAATAATTCTTTATTTTTATAATAAGAAATTGAATGTTACGGAGTATAAAATAAATTTGAAAAGTCTTTTTTGAGGTTAGCATTTAAATTAAACCTATTTACAAAATAAAAATAGTTTTCTATTTATTACTCTACTTAACACGACAGCCTGAAAAATGAGTGTCAAACATTTTTTCGTAGAATTATCATATTTCTCAGCTCGCGAATTTTAGTATATAAATTTCAAGATATTTTTAAAATAAGTTTAGATAGCGTAGTTAAATAATAATCATTCGTAGTTGTGCATTTGTATTAATCTTGTGATATCTGCACTATGGCAGATTATATCATCGCACATATTTTATTTATCGTGGTTTTAATCATAACGATATCCGAGGTTTATGTTGGTGAGTAATAATGAAAATTCTAAAATGGTTTTTTTTAAATCTAATTTTTATAATGAAATAATTGCAATTATTTAGATCGATGCGACTCGTGCGATCCGTTACCACCTATTGTGCAGCCAAATAATGTATGCCGATATTAAAACCGTTTAAAAATTTCGTCTCATTTTCATATATGCAAATTATTGATTTATAATATAGAATGTTTTTTCAAAATTTCTTTTTACAAGTTTATTTTAAATTTACAATTCCCTTAATGCTGTTTATCGTGGATACCGAAATCTGGGAAGGCGAAAATGAAGCGAGAATGAATGATTTTAGACTCCTTTTCACATGTTATTTCTCTTTTCTAGCCACTAAAGATAACTGTACCTCTCAGATTTCGGCACCAATAATATGAGTCTCATTAATTTAGAGTAATGAATCGAAATGCGCCAATATAGAGTCATCAGCGATAGTTCCCGGTCATATGATGGATTTTGACAATGACACGGTATGCAGAAGACGATTTAGATGTGATGATGCGTGGGGAATGGCCGCGGCTCACGTAATTGGCCAGCCTAATTGCATTTCTTTCTTCACGACTTTTTACTTCGAATGCATAAATTCGAAATGGTTTATTGATATCGACGAAAAGCCTAGCGAGCAGATTGATCAAGTGTTCTGCTATCAAAATGATGAAAGTAATCGTTTATCGAATGAAACGGGAATAATAGAGAGTAGATTTTAGATACGTGCTCAAAGTCAAAGTCGACACTACTGCCGATTCTAGGTCCCGGAGTAAGTGAAAAGATGAAGTTCGATTCAATTTTATTACTTTAATTATGGAGCTTGTCTTTCATACATTCTATAAAACAAACCGCGTTCTAACCCTAAAATATCTGCTCGAATCAAAAACTAGTGTTGTCCCCCCTTTTTCGCTCATAAAGAGAAGAAAGAAGAAAAGGGGACAACACTCATTTTGACTAGAGCAGCAATTTTAGGGTTGGGGCGCGATTTGTCTGTCGCATATGCTCTCCATTGTCTCCGAGATGAGTCCTTGCAAAGAAAAGAAGAAGGCATACCCGTGAGTCCTAGCTATATTTCTCTCCTCTACAATTTCCCTCGAGTCTCGATGCGTGCGTCTCGCAGGTTATAGACGCAAGGTACATATGAAAGGCTCATCTCGAAGATAATGGAGAGTAGAAGAGGCGAACTCAATATGAATGTTATTTTAGGACACTAATAAAATTCGATCATGTTCTCAAGGCCTTCTTGCCAATTATACTATTACTAATACGACTGTTAATAATGTATGTGGGTAAGAAAATATAAGCATAGAGCAAATGGGGTGCGAAAATATCAGTTCTTTTCAGGATAGCGATAATTTGCTCACCACCATCGAGGCTAGCTGCCCATTACATTACTGAACCACCACGATGCTATTACCAGGATAGTATAGGACCATATGCAGGATATTATAACGGATCCTGGATGATGTGGATGAAACTTTCGGAATATGAGCGTGGAAATTTTTACCCAGTTGACCAACTCTATTGTTTCTACGATCCTACGCTTAAACGTAAATTTTGCATGAGTACTTTCCATTATTTACGGGAGATAAACGCTTGCATTGAAAGGGAGACGCGTATCGGACTCTTGTAGTTTTTACCAGATTTTTCACCTGATAAAACCAGACTTGGGACTTTTGGTCAAATTTGACCACCGCACCGCACCGCAGTTGCGGTGGAAAAGTCCCAAGTCTGGATAAAACTACTAGAGGCCAGAATACGTTTCATCGATGTGAGAATTCCGCGGAAGGGGTATAATGGTTAATCGCCAATAGTACTTGCCTCATATTGTATCTGCTTTCTATAGTAAAATTTGCAAGAAAGTCACTATGACACTGAAATCGTGCTTTCATATCTTCGAAAGTGGCAGCTTAGAGAGCAAAAATGCCACCATTGGTTTTATGAACTCCCACCTTTAAATTTCAATTCTAACTGAAAATCTGCAGATACTTGAATATTCTATTTACAGAGCCTTGTTCATCATGTCCCCAAGAACTTCCGCTGGTGTCGTCAGTGAATAAAGTTACAATTGAATCTAATATTAATCCTTTATTCCAAACGACTTGGCATCTAGCTCAGTCGCTAATGCATTGCACTGTTCATTTCGATAAATGGGACTAGCTAAAGAGTTCGATTTTCATCACTTTTACAAATATTCTTACACGAAGAGAAATAATGAGGGCAAAAGAAACTGGTTTGGCTAGCTGTTACCGTTGTTTGAAATAGGAGGCATATATAGTTCTAAGATATAATGGGATTGAAATTTAGACAACTAAATGTCCACTACCTGGCCTGATTAGCAGCAGCCTTTATCACGGAATAAATACAACAAGAGACGATGGCATCTGTCGGTATGAAATAGTGCTTTTAACACATGTTTCCAATCTAAAAGCTGTTAATTACAGTCGAAGCATTGTGTGTGATGCCCCAGATGCGAGGCCATTCGTTCACTTTACGAGTTCCGATTGCCGATACAATGCTAATAATGATAATGCATGGGAACTGCACTGCTACAATGGTAGCTGGATCACTGACGATCAATTTGGCGGGTGGGAAACTGTGGATGAAGTCGGCTGTTATGTTCTAGGTATTTGATTTATAGCGAGTATCATATAAATTGACAGATGTTGTGAAAATGCCAATTTTCGACTCAGAAACTCCTGCTCGAACACAAACAGCTCCACCTACATAACAGCGTAATCTACTGTTTTACATGCAACACATTGTGACCTTGCCGCACAGTATTAGCATTTAATTTTGAACTTTTTCACAAAAGTCGCATACCAATTTTGAAGAAGGCTTCATTTTTGTCAAGTTTCGAACTCTCCACTAAAGGCAAAATGAATGTTAGCCAACACGCTCACGTACTGTACAACGGAGTTATTGAAAAGAATTCCCTTTTTCGTCTGCAAGAGTACTATTTCACTCGGGATGAAATAGCATAGATGAAAAAGAAAAAGACAGTGAAAGAAATAATATTGGAAAAGATAGGTGGGGCACGTGCAAAAGCGAGTTGCAAAAGGTGTGCAACATTGTTGTTCTGACGGAAACATAATATTTACGGAAGATAAACGTTTGAATTGAAAGGGGAACGCGTATCTACGAGCGCAACGCATCGGCACTGGAGGGAAATAAGAGTGAACAGAGTGCAGAGATGCAAAGGCACATAGTTAAACCTCGAGGGTGCCATTTCCTCTTATCTTTGTAAACAGCTATCTCATAGATACAATTACTTTTTTACATTTCCAATTTAGCGAACACAACCATGATGACTTCAACAGGACAACATTCAACAGAACTAATGACAACTCTTACTGCAAAATCGACGACATATATTTCGAGAGCTTCAAGCAAAACCAATAAATCTATAATTATAGGTATGCTCAGAGGGAACAGTGACGTCAGAAAATAAAACCAAACTCTTGGTATTTGGTATATCGTAGTCTTTGTTTTGAAGACCATTTTAGTATCATGAAAGTTCATCTTTTATAAAATTATCGAATTTAATCTAATAATGCATGATTAACACAAGGAGATAATAGTAGCATTTATATCAATGTATCTTTAAAACTAGGTTTCAATGCAAAATATCCTATTTAGCTGCTACCGCAATAGTTTTGCTACTAATAACGATTGCAGTTGTCTTATATATTTGGAATAGGAGAAAGGGGCGCCTTTTATGGATATTCGAAAGTGTCGCAACGCCGCGACGTCGCAGCATGGAAATGTTGGAATCTTGATTCAAAAATATCACTTTTTTATAGAATAGAGTAAAATCATAACAATTCACCTCAATCATTATTTTCTATATCAAGGATCGACATTTCATTTTGTAGGCATTATATTTTTGAAGTGTTCGTCAATCTTGACATACATTAGTTCAAAAATGAACCTACTGATGTTTTAAATGGATATATGAAAGCTTTATTGATGACAAACAAACGATAGATACTAATAAAAAAATAACAATTAATATAAATTTATTGTACAATACACATAAATTTGCATTACAGTATATAATAGCAATTTTAAGGGAAAAATCACTAGGGAAATCGAAGCATTCACAAATCCTCCAAATAATACCCTAAGAACACTATAGAAGTTCAAGAAATCATAAGAAAATAAAAGTTTTAGAGAGATATTTCCAGAAGTAACTCATAGATCCCTAAATTGCCTATCAACATGATTATTCTATCCTATCTTACTATTTTAGAAGTCTATAAATCATTACATCCATATCTGAAGTCATTGGGCTCGATCATGTACAGAGCGTTTCAAGTTTATCTCCCTATTTTATTTTTGACCCAAATTGAACGATTTCTCTTTTATTTTGTAGATCTTGAGGAGAAGAATAAAATAAAAATATAAAGAAAATTTTTAGAAATTAATTTTGGAGGGAAAAAATTAGCCTAAGTTACCCTATATACCCATACTGTGTTTACAAGTGTAATGTGAGTTAACGTCGGAGCTTCCCATGAAATCTTGTAGAGCTCTCCAAGTTGAACAACTTTCGTTCCAGAACTTCTTCTAGAATGTGCACACACAGGGAGATATGATTTTTTTTTTAAATTTTCCACTAAAAAGCATTATGCTGAATTTGATCGTCACACTTCAAAAAATTCTGTAGTTAGTACGGTAATGAATCCGAAGTTGGTCCTGGAACAAAGTTGTTCACCATGCCCATCTGCACCACATACTGAAAGGACGAATTTTTCCAACGTCCTTTACACGTAAACGCAGGACATTATGAAAAGTATGCATTTGCGCAAAAGTCGATATTAAAAAAATTCTTGTTGTCTGATAAACTGGATATCCATAGTAGTCAAACAAAAAAGAATCATCAAATTATCACTAATAATCAGTAAAATATGACTTTTTGTTCAGTGACATTTGACCGCGTTTCGAAAAAAAAATTAATCTCTCTGACAGCACTCACTTTTATGCCATATTTCGTATACCATTTTCTTCCCTGAATGCTCGGGTAAAATAATATGCAATAAAATCGGGTACCATTTGCGTTTCACGAGCGTATTGGTTGAAAATTCTTTTGTTTTGGTCAATTCTGACATCTTTCGGCTTATAACTTCTTATATAGCATTGGATCGGAAAATTGTCTTAACAAAAGTTGTTTATCTCGTCGAGACGAAGCGTTTGATATCGATTTTATCCACTTAGATGCTTTCTAACGATTTTTAAGTTTTCCAGTACGTCATTTACTGTAGCGTAGACAGTGCTCATTCGAGCTCCGAGACCTCGATTTCTGGGCAGGAAAGCCACCAGGCAGAATTGGTTGTTGTAATCGTGACATGGGTGATTCTGAATTAGAGATCGCCTCATCTGCTATTCACTGCTCAAATAAAGGAATTTCTGCATTCTTATCGCCAATTTCCTTCATTGCATCAGACGTCGATGCGTAGAGCTAAATTAGGAAATGCCCGTTCAGAAATGTCTTTCTTCCAAATTCGAACCCTCTTGAACCCCTGATCCATGTTCCTGGCCAGCAAATAGACGAGAGCACAGAGGTACTGAGGAAATGGAGACAGCAACTGATTCAGGGCGCACAAATCGAAGAATTCGTTCAGTGGGCCTGGCTGAAAGTGGAGAACATTTTTCAGCGAATTCATATGACTAGAGATGTACGAAATTCGAAAATATTCCCAGATTCCATGGTCGAAGTTCTGAACTTCTTCTACTCATTTATAATTTTACCTTTTCCTCAGTAGTGTTGGCGGATGTCTCAGATTCAGCGAGGATGTGGTCGATTTTTTGCTACAGTTTCAGCCTCAAGACGGACTGCGGCGATGCAAGGGCCACGAGTATGAGCTGCATGAGGATGAATTATTTAGGAGTTTAGTCAGAATTTATAAAAATCGAGACTACTAGAATCTAATTCATAGCTACTATTGCTGATAGTAATGACTCGGGAAAATAATGATTGATCAGTATGCTCTGCATGCAAATTTCGAAGAAATCTGACAAATTCATACAATTTCCATTTTTTTTATTAATGACCGTTTCATAAATATTGCATCTATCTAAGTCTATAAATTCAATTAAACTCAGAATTGCACTCGAATAAGTGATATTGAGCGTTACTAAATGGAGATCATACATTTTTAGATTCGCAGGCAATTTCCCACAGCAATGAAGCATTTTTCCAAGTCGACTTCATAACATTCGTACCTGTGATAAAAACTGCCTACGCATTTTAACAATGTCGTCATGACAATCAATTTCAGAGATCAAGTGATAAATTTTGCTATCAGAGAAGTCCCAACATGTTTATACATAGTATACAACTTCTTCGTCCGCGATTTCACTGCTCAAATGGTGGACTTCGAATTTGTGCAATTGATTCAGTGCATTATTCGCTGCCCTTGCCGCCCTTCTTCTGATTCTCCTCTTCTTCTTCGTCATGCCATTGCTAACTGGCTTATCGTAGCACGTCAATGATATGAAATTCAGAATAAAGTAAATCTGAAGAGAGTGAATAAGTTAGTGGCTTCATCATGAATGTCTTACTGTAGCTGGCGCATTCAGAATGTGGGCCAAATCGATTATTTGATTTAGTCGATCACCAAATGTGTAGAAATCGTTATCGATTAGCTGAAATATCATCGCTTAGAAATTTAATTTTATGACTACTTACCAAAAATAGAGCTTGATGCAATAATGATAATGAAATGAGAAAATTGCTGAACATCCAAAACAGCCATGATATTGTTATCAGTGATGTGCCTATCTGAAAGTGAACAGTTCTTGCATCACCTGAATAAATCGATTTACCGTTTTATATGAGTTGAAAAGTGCCAAAGAGACTAGAACTCCTAGAACTGCGAGGAGGCATTCCACTACTGAAAATTTCAGATTATTTTTTTTTTATGCAAATGATGACCTTCCCACTGAACGATAACTAGAGAATCTGGCGATAATAGGCTTTGA
>LIAE01009485.1:45827-59859 GCA_002287525.1 Diploscapter pachys
CTTCTTTCGGGAGGGGCTCTTCGTTAGTTTATCCATTTGGTGCTACTTCTAAATGAGTACATGTAGGTATAAAGTGGATATAAATAGACCGCTTGAGAAGAGATTTACGTGAATCCAGAATGCAGTATGAGCGTGCGAAAATTAGACAGACACAGTTGCAATAGCAATAGAGACGTGATGCAAGGAGGCAATGAGTGAGAGGGGAAGATAAGAGATTTCTCCATTTCCGAGGCTACAAATATTCATTCTCATTGACTATTCAGAAGGTGGGAAATTAATTAGATTGAATGGAGAAACGCAAAATGGAGAGTAAGGAAGGGGATTTAGACATGAGAAGTGCGGAAAACAATGCAGATTGGATGGGATTGTGGAAGACGATGTCAAGAGGCGAGGAGATGTCGTGTCAAACTAAGATTCTTTTAGCCTCTGCATTCGAATTCGAGTGATTTGCAGCCTCTTTCAGTCTTTCTCTGTTACTGCTAAAAGCTGTCTTCTGACTGCCTGACTGCTGAGGTTCTTGAATATTCAATATGATTGGATTTGCGAAAAGAGAACAAACCACGAATGAGAAAAGAGCATGCAAACCTACGCATGTTTATGCAGCAGTTTTCCCCCAGAATTTCCTACCATCAAAAGTCAAATCGTTTCGTCACTAAATTTAGATTGGCGTTTTATTCAGCCTTCGAGCAAAATAAACTCTTCGCAGCATAAATTGAAAACTTTACAAAAATAAACCTGCAAAAGTATTTATCACAAAACTCACATGGATACAAAGTGTTTGCAAAGAAATCGTAAAATCAGTGATGAGGAATATCGCAGGGTTTTGCTGAAAGAAGTAGTTTTGAATGCACAGAATAATGCAAATAGCTCGAGTTTCAGGTCGAATGTTTCACGAATACGGAAGTCGGTCGTTGAAAGAAAGAAAAAAGTTCGCAATTGAGAAGGACAAGAGAAAGAGGTGGAAGATGGCTGGAAAAGAATTGAATGAGGTAAGAAAATGAGAACCTAAACCTGAAACTGGGACTCCAACAAAACGGTTGAATGGATTAGCAACTCGAGAGGATAAGCAATTTTGGGGTTGACAGGTAATTTCTGAGAATCATCATTCCGTCAGGATACGTCACACAGAAGTTCTACTTGGCACGTAAGTAAATTACTTCTAGACAAGTTAAGAGTGCTGATTTCTAGAATGTTCTGGCTCTATAAAATATCATTTTAGAATGTATAAAATTTGAAAAATAAATTAATGTAATCAGGAAATCTGATTAGAGATAAAATTTTCCTTGAATTCTAAAAATAAGATTCTAATCAAGATAATCTGATGCAAAGACTCAAGAATGAGCGCGCATCACGAGTGCTACTATTTCTGGAGGGATAAATGACTTTTTCAAATCGGACTCGAGCTGAAAATGTTGGAAGTGGAAGAACTCGATGTACTCGATGTAATGGGTAATTGGAGAGAAAAGGCAGAGGCAGAAGAGACAAGAAGACAAGGGAAGAGCTGTCAGTCAGTCAGTCCGGACGCAAATAAATTCTCTAATAGAAACAAAAAACAGAAACAGGCAGAAAATGCGAACCACCACGAACACAAGTGTTTTGTCCGCCTAATTTCATCTGAAAGTTTAGAATTACAATTACGAATTCGAACTTGAAAACACAAGTCTATCCATGCTTTCCATGTTTATATAGGAGGGGGATAGAGTCAGGTGAGTTTTCCTAAAATGTCGCCAGGATTGCTTCACTTCCGGTCGAGTTAGTCAGCTGTACAGAACAAGAGCAGTAGATGTATTGAAACCGAGAAAGAAAGGGTGTTGCAAATTTAGAACTCTAGCAGATGAATTACTCATTATACAAAAAAATACAAAGAATCTTTGCAAATATCATGTCTCTCATTAAAAGACTAAAATAGACATCGTACTCGCCGCTGAAATGAGCGCGCCCCAACCCTAAAACCCTTGCTCTAATTCAAAATCAGAGCACTGTCTTTTTCTCGCTTAAAAAGGGGGAAGAAAGAAAAAGGACAATACTCTCATGTTTGATGAAGCAAGAATTTTAGGCTTGGGGCGTGCTTATTTCAGCGTCGAATACTAGCGGCGAGCACGATAGAAGTTAACGGATTACTAACAAACTGGCTAAATGCGCGTAGACTATTTTGAGAACAAATCCTTTCATTCAGAGACTCATTTGGCCATTCTTCACTTCACTGCATTTCTTCATTTCCCTACACGGCAATACGACAATCGTAAATCATTTCCAACACGGCAAAACAGGGAAAACAATCAAAAGTGCTTTCTGGCAGAGTAGAGCGAAATGCAAAATGCAAAATGATTATCCATAAAAATGAGCACCAGAATTAGGAATGAAGAGGAAAAATTGAGGAGAAAAGCGGGACGAATCGAACGAACTCAGGCTCTGGAATCGACGAACGAACAGCTAAATTAGTGGACCGCTGGGAAAGGGCATTTCGGATTCAGCTCAGAGAATGATTGTGTAGGTCGAATTGGTCGAATGCATCTCTCATCTGTTTTCCTAACCGAAAAGGCAATGCTAAGACAATTGCCTGGATGCTTTTCTGCATGCGACGTTGAGCCTTCTCTCAATATGAACAGAAGCCTTAGACACGATGAGGCTAATGAATGGGTTAAGGAGTCAAGAAATGACATCTCATCTCCATTTTGGAAGAAAATGAACATCGCTTGGAAACTTAGCACCAAATCGATCCTCCGAAACTTTTAAAGAGGATGAGTTTTGATAAAATTTCTAAATGTCAAAATCATGTCAAAGAGCCATGCCCAAATGGGATATGAAATGAAAAATGAATAAGTTTCGTGCTTACATATTTGATGAGTGGGCTGGAGGGAGAGGGAACTGAGCATGAACATATAAAGAGTGCCTGATTCGATTTCATCATCAGTTGATATGATTATTTTGCTTCTTCACATTTTGCCATCTCGAAAATATCTCTATTTTCACTTCTCTCTTTGGCTCGGCGGACTCGCTCAATTCAGGCCAAGTCTTGTGTTTTGGGGTGTCGAGTTGACGTATTTTCTGTGTCTCTCTTCTCCTTTTCTATAGAATACACTTCTCATGCTGTGAGCAGTTAAATTGCATTTACTTTTTCCCGTATGTTCACTCCTATGTTTGAAAATTTATGTAAATTTTTATTTAGAATTGCATTCTCTTCATTACCTTTTTATATTTCGCTTCATTTATCTAATTTAAAGATCAAGTATCGCTTTAGCAAGGAAAAAAGCAAGGACATGTGACTGGAATTTTGGATTTTGATTTCATTCACGAATGAACCCATCCGCCTCGTCAATAACCGATTCCCTCGACCTATCGCAAATTCAGAATCTCGCTCGATTTAGAAGGCGACTCGGTAAGTGAATTCAATCGTTGAAGTTTGTGATTCAAAATGCAGTATTGCGCAAATTAATGCGATTTTATTAAAAGCGGGAAGAAAACTGGTTTATTTAACATTTATTGCTAAACTCTAACTGTATTTATCTTTACCAGAACAAAAATACCGCTTGAAAGTGTTCTTTTCAATTCATTGCACTCATTTTCGAGAGTCGAAGAGTCCAGCATTTTCAATCGATCGATTATTAGTCACCTCCTTTCCACTTTCCATTTGCATTCGGAGCAAACTAAATGTTTTCGACTGAGCTTGTCATCTACTATTAGTTACATATTTATTATATATTGAATACATCCATTAGTCATTTAAATAAAGATTATTATATTTCAGGCACGGAAATGAGTGAAATTCTGCCTAATTTATACCTAGGCAGTTTGAGAGATGCGACCGACGACGAACAGTTGAGAAAGTATAAAATTAAAGTAAGATTTGAATTTATTTTAAAACCTACAAAAAATAAGTTATACCTATGTAATAGTTGTTATGGAAATTGCGCCAACTTCCAAAGTTTTAGGGAAATATTTAATTTATATAATAAAACACTAGTTTAATGCTAAATATTCTAGGCGATAGTTGGAGTGCACGATATGATGAATAACCATCCGCGACATGAGCAGTTGCTCGTTTACAGGATCAAGCTATCTGATTGTGCTTCTGAAAATATCGCAACTCATTTCTTCGATGCCATCAAATTCATCCATCAGTGCAGGATACGAAACGGTAATTAAAATTCTCAGAAAAAAATGAAGTTTCCATTTGCGATCTTTTAAAATTATCAGTTGATCGATTTCCCAAGAAAAATGGTTCGAAAATTGGTGCAAAATTGCATTTCATACATACTACAAAAATATTTTTCCGAAATGGTTGAATGAATTATTATTTTAAAAAAATATTACGAATTTTAACGAAAATCGTACCGATAAGTAGTGATTGCATGATTATTTTTCAGACTAAACTAAATAGTACCTTTATTTCAAATAAACTAATTTCAGAAGCTGTAATGGTCCATTGTCTAGCTGGAGTGTCTCGGTCGGCCACAATCGTGACTGCCTATGTGATGGCAGTTTGCGACATCTCATACAATCATGCCATCTCATACGTTTCATCCAAACGGCCTGTCGTCAATCCTAACTTTGGTTTCAGGATGCAGTTGTGCAAATATCGAGATAAGGTGATAGATATTTTAGAAGGGGATTATCACACTTACGATGATTTCAGCATGTTCATGAGGATCGTGCAAAATTACGCGCATTATTTGGAGAAGATTGGGACGCGCAATGTGCGAGCGATATAAAAAATGTGCAAGAGAAAATTAGAGGATTCAGCTTATTGGGCAATGGACTTGGACGATGTGAATTGGCATAGTATTTTTTCTGGAAAATCAGTGTACTTATGATTGGTTTTTATTTGATTTTATTTTGTGGTACATACTTAATGATCATCGACTAGATTTCGCCTTAAATAGGTATCATTGTAGTTCTATATGCTTATTAAGCAGAAGTTAAATAACTACGTAATCGACCGATTTCGCTCCGATAGAGACTCATTGGTACCGACATACTAATCGGTCTATTGATACCCTCCATTATCTATGAGATGAACGTTTGCATTAGAAAGAGGGACGCGTATCTGCGAGCGCGACGCATCGATGTTGAGAAAAATAAGAGATAGCCGAGTGCAGAGATCCAGAGGCACATAGTTAAGTCTCGCGAGTACCTCTTCCCTCCTCTCTTTGCAAACCTTCATCTCGTAGATAATGGGAGTAGCTTTGAACCGGAATTGGGAGAAAATTTCCAACTTTAAACTAATCAGTTATTTATCTATCCACTCAGGACTCAATAGGTCCATTTCATAGCGAGTTAACTTCTGTTGAGCACAATAAGCTTTATGCAACACATATTATCATTTTTGAATCAAATGGACCATATTATGGATCAGGTTTGTTGTGGAATCTCAGTTTAGTGTCAAAATTTGAATTACGCTTCTAATTCGAAATGTTTGAAGATTCCATCTTAAAACAACCCTGCTCTTGATATATAATTTTGCTCGATCTCGTGCCAAGTATTTTCTCAGCGAATCTACAGTATTTCAAACTTATTCATCGATAATTCCTTAATCTTTCAAGACCAAATTCATCGAACATTCAGGATTTTTAATTCGTTTATTCCCCAATTGTGAAATTTAGTAAGTAATCAAAAGAAAAACAACAAAATCAAAAGACTAGAAATAAAGAAATTTGAATAGGTCCTATTGTAAAATTGGCAGGACAGTGAAAGAAGAGATGTGTATAGATCAAGTCTGAGATTTCAGTCAGGTAACAATTTGCTCACTTGTAATTATCTTATCTTGGTTCATACCGCTTGAGAAATGTCTCGCAAAATAAAATCCCAAATTATGCCAAAACTTTTGGCGTCGGACAAGTAGACGATAATGCCGTTTTTGACCCGTTGTCAGAATCTTTTTCTTCATCGAACACAGAAGAAGGTTGTTCAGCGAGGAAACGTTGCCAGCTAAAATATCGCTATTTTATGGAAATGAAGGAAGGCTCACTATTTTTCATGTTTCTTATGGATTAGATCGAAGTCGATTGATGCCAATTGCACAGAAGTTATGCTCTTCTTCAACTCTGCTCCTAATCGGATGCATCGAATCTGAAACTTTTATAATCATCTTTCCAGAAGAAGTATTCAAACCTCCAACTCAATTCTCTGTGCATTGACTTCTTCCAATTCCTTCATCCAAATGGTCACTTCCCTGTCGACTTTGTCAACCTCCTCTTCAAGTTTCGTCATTGCTGCTTGAGAATCTCGAAAAAGAACTTTATAAATTTATCTTCTTTGCAAATAATTACGTCCTCTTCCCGCAATAGCCCGTTTTATTGCAGCATGTCGATCTTTCAGCTGATTCCCCGTTTCCGCCAAAATCCCCAATTGACCCTCGTTTTGTCGCATTTCTCGACTGCATTCTGCGAACTGCCTGAAACTTTAAAACGTTTCTCTTCTAGAAATAATTATCTTCACCTGCAGAGCTCTTTATGTTTAGCGCAAGTAGCCTTCATTTCGTCCAATTCTACATGACCATCGTGTGACTGAATATAGGAAGCATAAAAGTTTCCTTAAACAATTTGATCATACCCTGACTTTCCTATACAGCGGCATATTGGCAGTGATAACCTCGCTGGTTTTTTGTTATTTGACGCTACACTTCTCTCCCTGAAAAAATTGCGTGGAATGAGATATTCATAGATTCACGGAGAAAGACGAAAGGCAAAATTCGAAGCGAACATAAATTTGTATTTGCAGAATATGGAATGAGGAACTCCGAAGGTGGGGCGAGAATTATAAATTGCTTGTTAAATTTTAATAAGTTCGAGGTGAAATTTGCCTCAAACAAAAATAACTCGAAGTGAGAAAAACTAATACCGCCAGACTATGTGACAGATGATTTTCGACGTAAGAATAATCTAGGCTCCTATCACTCTCTCATGTTCATTAACGAGCAACGTTTCTCTGCACAACGATTGCAAGGTGTTAGTGCGAGTAACTAAAGTGCTATCCCGTATCGATTTTAAGTTTATTTCGATCTAACTTTCGAAATAAATCACTTAGTGCATATTCCTCTTCTTGCTCGTCATTATGAATAATTCTGTGACATTCTGAATTATATCGCTCCTCTGCCATCCTTCGTTAAAGAACATGATAGAGTGCTTATGATAAAATATAGAAATACGAAATATTCCAAGATAATACTTGAGTGAGAATGCATTATAAAGGATTTAAAAATACTATTAGCTTATGAGCCAGTCGCCGCTCAAACGCTTCTTTTATAGACAAGCCTGAGGCTAAGGATGAATATTATTTGAACAGCTATGTAATTGAATATCGATGAACTCATCCTAAGGTAGTCGCCAAATTTAGCAGCTTTTTATGACCATAAGCTAATCGTAATGAAGATGTCGCCTAAATGTCATTACGAGTCTCTGATAATATACAGGAATCACTTCTTCGATAGTGTTGTTTTACATTAATCTACGGAAAATAAGTAAATTTAAATCTAGCCTAAAAGCGAAAAAATTCTAGCGTAAATATTCATGAGATGAAAATTTGAGTCCAAAGTTTTTTCAATGAACACGAAAAATACGAAAATGCTACCAAATGAACCCAGGTTTGTGTGCTCAAACACTTGAGAACTGACAAAATTGCAACTAAAGAAAGGGACATAAGAGCCTGCAAATCACTAGGGAAGGAATAATTAGAACTGCTTGAAATGACTGAAATGGAGCTTTCCCCGTCTGAACGATATTTATAGGCCTCAATATGCGAAATGACTGGCACGATCACCCGAAAAAAACCATGATAAAGAAGATGAGTTGCTATGGAGATTTGAGTGAAGAGTGAGGTTTATATACGAAATAAAATTCGGGACAACGTATGCGCATCGCAGATATGTTCAAGTAAACAGAACAGAGGGGAGAAAATCCCACGGGTTTTGGCTTGCACACAAATTATTATAAGTGAAGAGGGAATATAATATATCCGGCAAGGGTGCGCTCAGAACAATGGGAAAATGGATAGGTAGGTTCCGCAAACATATTTTCATACTACTAATTTCTGGGTAAAACCATAAATACGAATTGATCTTGGTGTAGCTAAAATGATAAGATTATCAAGAACATTTTTCGGTCTCATTTCCACCTTTTGGTGAAAGAATAGCAGAAAATTGTAAACTCACTAACATTTTGTCGAATCCAAATTTGCAGTGAGAAAAATACCATATATAGTGTTTGCAGACCCTATGGGTAGATAAACAAATTGGGGGTTCCTCTTTCTGAGGGAGGGATGGGATTTGGGGGATTCCCGCGTTCGACTGTTCGACTCATGGAGCAGTGAATTATGCATTGGGCACAGAAAGGTGCTTCCTCGCACCGCAACTACAGAATGGCCAATGAGTGATTGCAATCCGCAAAGAAGGAGCTGTTTTTGCATGACTGGACGGCGGCACATCCACATACACCAAATGAATCATTCATCTGCAGGATAATTTCGGATGGACCGAGATTTACTTGAATGGCAGACTCACGTTAATAACTTATCTGTTTCGTACAATCGCAATGGAGCAGACTATATAAATGACTCAATTGGTCATTAAAGTAATCCAATTCCTATAAAACTTTTATGAGCACTCAGGAATGGACAATTCAGGGGTTCAGGATCGATTTAAAGATCAAGATGAATTTAGGGATTCCTGACTTTGAATAAATAAGTTCATAGAAAATTGGCAACTAGCATCTAAAACAAGTGATGATGCAATCAAATAAGGCCATTCGCTGTTTGCAATCTAAGCCTCAAGGGATGCAATAAGCAAAATGGGAAGGATGAAATGAGGTTTTGTCTCTGCCTAGGTCAAAGGCTAAGTCATAGATACAAGCTAGAGATTTTAAAAGTCGCCAATATTCAGGCAAGAATATTTGTTTAATGTTGGCACATATGAAAGAGGCTGTCATGAGTTATTACATATTTCGTTGGTAGGGATGGAAAGCGATTATGCATAAAGGCGCCATGTCAAAATAACTCGAACTCACAAATAAGCAAATAGCAAGAAGATGATAAGTAAAATGACAGATCTGGAAGCTTGAAAGGCCTATTTCAATATTCATCTTTTTCACTCTCTTCTCATTTCTTTCATTTCATTTATGTCGACTTTTATTTCAGTGTCAGTGCTTTTTTGACGAATTACTTCAGCGTTCGAATGTGACATGTTTTATTAGAGAATAAGCCTCAGCTCAGTATAGCTCTTGTCTCTACTTTCTGCTTTCTACTTTCTACTTTCTTTCATTACTTCTCTACTGCTCTTTTCTTCTCTCATTTCCTACTTCTATGCTTCTCACAAAGAGCTTAATGAATTAGGGCAAATGCGGCAGCTCGCATAGAAAAACACAGAATATCAAAAAGTCGGTGTTAAACTAATGAAAACTGCAAACTCGAAAGGTAGAAAACTATTCTCGAAATGAATGGCTTGTTCTTGTAAATGGAAACAATTATTTTTCAGCCCAAACGGAGTCATGAAAAGGCGGTGGGGAAGTGCGATGTTCTGTAAGGAAGTCCAATGGGGAACTAGAGAGAAAATGGGATATTTCAAGTAAGTAATATTCGAAGATATATAAAGCAAAATAGTATATAGCAATAGCGATATAATATGTAAAGGAACAGAGAAAACAAGCAAAAAGTAAAGAGACAAAAGATGAACCTCCCTGGGGGAAAGCATAGCAAAGGGGAATGCAGCATTTTTCTATGCAGAATGAGAGCTGTTGCCTTTGCCTGGTCGCATGCGGTCGCAGCCACATTTTATGTCTCACAAAAAAGCACCAAGAATTGAGCGTTCACTGCAGCCAGCGACAAATTCAATTCAATTCCAGCAGTTTGTCTACTTTTATCTTTGTCTTTCCTCATTTTCTCTTCGCAAAATCCGAAATCCACACCAAACGAGTCTATTTTGCGTCAAAAACTTCTCACATTATTGCATTGTTTTCATGCAAAACATTCTAAATTAAATTTACGCAATTTTGTAAACGCATTATTTTCCTGCTTTTTTTTTGCAAAATGACGAATCTAATCTAATTCAACGATAAATTACGAGTGGTAAATAGAGACTTTTAAAAAATACGGTAAGCGGAGAAGAATGAATAATTTGGAAGCAAAGATAAAGTTCAGATAATATCGATAATGTAAAATATTTCGTAGACAAATACGTTTCTCAAAGATGTTTGATTCGACTTCAGATTTGCAACATTTGCGAGTTGAACGAGTTCTTGCATAAAATTAGCGAAGGATTCCGAGAAGTTTGCAAATGGAAAACCAGACTGGTACGAGAGGTAGAAATTGCATTTGCTACTTGAAGATGCACATGTTAGAGTGATAAAATCGTCTCAATAAAGTCAGGGAAGATTCAACACCTTGGTTCTAAGGCAGCAAGAGGCACGTACCTAATCTCTCCGTGTTGCAGAAAAAGCTCTAGGTTCTAAAAACACGCTTAGAACTGGAAAATGACCGCTGGTCTGAAGTCTAATGCTCTGGGGAATTTTCCTTTTCTCACCTCAATCAAATGCACTTTCGAAAAAGGGAATGAAATTCGAAACATCCGTTCTATAAAAGGACGGGAATGAATTCGAATTTAGAATGAAAAAAAACAATTATTTGCTGTCAGAAAGGACCGGATGATCGCACTTATCTGATGAATATTGAATTGCAGATTGAGTGGTACCGCCTGGGCAATTACTCGAAATCACCTGACTTTACTAAATATTCATGCATCTAGACAGACAGGTTGATTTCTAGGCAAATAGTGGAAGGTGAGTATTGCCGGAGATGTTTGACCACTTTCTTGAGGTAAGAAGTCGAAATTAATGGAACCGGAGTATATAGTGCAGTTTTGGATGACACCAAACTATAGTTCCGCTGTGGTAAAACGAACCACAAATGGAAAAAGAGAAGGGGAACGTGAAAGAGCATAGAGGGAAGGGAAGGGGCCTGTGGGCAGGGACGGGCAAAAAATGCAGCGAAAAAAAACGACAAAATGACGGGTTGGGAAAAGCAGGGCGACTGGCAGTGTTCCCCTCTCCCTTGTTCCTTGCCGAATCTGAATCGGAGAGCAATTAGCAACCCTGGCCCTACTTGCAGGGCTTGGCCGAGGCCTTCGGACAACTTTCCGACTCCGGAAGAGAGCCGCTTCTTTGTTGTCCCCTTACTTCCCGACAACACACAATTTAAGACTGACAACTGCAAACTTTGAACTGCTTGAAGAATGAGTAAGCCGCATGCAACTATGCATATTTATTCTCTTCAAATGTACAGATACTTTTCTTTTTCTAAAATACTGAACTCAAATTCAACTTGCATCCTAAATGATAGACTAATAGTTTAATGAGTTCAATATTTGAAATGAGACATAAATTATGATGCGTAACAAACGTTCGAAATAAATAAAATAACCGTATGTGTGTGATGTTTTGGTTGTCTTGTGGCAAATTTCTGCATTGGTCATCTCCTGCCGAACTTGTAAACAAATTAGTTAGCTTTTGCCGTGCCTGATGTGGTCAGCGAACAACATCGAATGCAAGTCATCGATCAAAACTGCTGCTAAAAAATTACTTCTAGCTTGAAAACTAATTTTTAGTCGGTCGCTAAGTTTCTGAATTCGAAATTGATATCTTCCTGTCTAAGGCTTTTTCAGGCTATGTATAGTGGAAATTAAATTGAAATTTACAAGAAACCTCGAGAGGTATAACTCGAATTTCTTGATGAAAATGTGTGCACAAGTAAATTAGATAGCGATAGGAATGACGATCATGTCACAAAGTGTTAAGGAGGCCGCTAAAATACGAGAAATCGGTTCAAAGTTTACTCCTCTTGTTTCTTTTCAAGTGAAAGGAATGAGCTTGCTTGTGTTATGTATTTACAATATAAACTAATTTTTGCAAACCCTTTCTTACTGAATTCTTTATTAGGAGATGCGTTGAACTGATTTATCGAGATGTTAGCGGGTCCATTAACACTTTTTGAATTGAGCATCGCTCTTACCGTTATCTAATTTATTTGTGTGCCAATTTCATCAAGAATTTCGAATTACACTTTACGGGGTTTCCTTGTTAAGGAAGCTAATTTAAAGAATCAAATGGCTTATTTGAACGATGCACGAATGTCGCATTCTATCAGTGGTTTTCACATCTTTAGCAGGGGAAATATTATTTAAGAAAAAATTGTATGTGAAAAATAACCTTCTGATTGACTCAAATCGATGAGGAATCGGACCAGAGAATCGGTAAGCAGAACCAAAAATTTAACATTCTGTTCTGTCAGCATGTAGAGACCATCGCAATGTGGGCAATACTGTCTTACGCCCCGATTCGCAACTTAATTTAGGATCACTACAAAACTATGACATAAATATTGTTACGTGTATCAGTTATATAAATTGTCGGTAGTTCAATGTCCTGATTCGAATGGAAGAAAAATGAAGAATGATCAGAATAAAGGTATGGATGTAATCTAAATAATTATCGTTTACACAATAAAAATCGCTTAACGTTTTACTTGTATAACTGATTCGCCATTCTATCGATAGGGATTTTTAAAGGTAACAACCAGGGTCGAAATGACCATTCAGAAGCGAGTGCAGTAGTTGAACGGCTAAATGCTGCTACATACCTGAAAATGGTAATTGATTTTCAGAATTGAGCAAATTTCTATAAAAGTTTCGAATACTTGTGGAAAATGGCTTCATCCTTCTTGTCTCTCGATGTCACTTGAATGAAATCACCCATATGCTTGTGATCATGCAGCTCTTTGGATGAATCGGGGAATATCTGAATTTAAGAAACAATCATTGAAAATTTGTATGAAGCTCTAATGAAGATCCAACATCAGTAAACGAATCCGGCATAGCTTGGCTAGACGGGAACGGGTCGAAGTGTAGAAGTCCATCTACGACAACTGCACCGGTAATTGTCGAATTACTTCGTTGTAACAGAGGCAGCAATACATCTTCGACAAAAGCGTGAGAGCCTGCTAGACCCTAGAAATACGTTTGAAAGTTGGAAAACAATGCACTTTGTGAATCAATATATGCTTAACATCAATTCCTAAAATGAGAATCTTACCTTATGCTTCATATCAGCAAACAGATAGAGAATGCTGTATTGTCGTCTGTAAAGCGCATCTAGAGTGACCATAATTCTAGCTGCTTCGAGTAAAGCTGCTACTCCAGATCCGTTATCATCAACGCCTGATCATTATAATATCGACAATCCACATACTACATTTCTTGAAAATTTACCAGGACTTCCTTCTAGCGTGTCATAATTAGCACACATAACGATCAGTTTATCATCAGCCGTTCCGTAGTACGGTCCTCGATGAACAGCAATCACATTCATTCCAATTTCATTCTCAAGATAGATCGTTGTTTTCAGTAAATAAATACGATAGTTACTGTTTCTTCGTGGATAAACGTGTGAGTCATAGAAGGCAAACCAACAGAATCTAACGCCATCTTAATTCCGGCTCGAGCCTGAGCCTTTTGCGTCTCATTGTACCTAGAAACTAGTCCATCAAGAAAATTGAGTACAAATGAAATGTCAAATATATCAGCAGGATTGCTATTGATAAGAAAATTTGTGAAACCAAGCATGACTATTTTAGTGATGTACAAAAATCGTTAATGGCAAATTCAAAAAATTCTACCAGTTTCTATAGAAAAAAATCACTTGAATATGTGTTAAATTTGTCAAATGAAACCAGATAAACCAGGCATCGTAAATTAATCTGGTTGATTCCAAAAATTGAACCCTAGCTTTCTCTGCACACTCAACATTGATGTAGAAATGATTTTTACCTAGCTATTGATAAAAATTTTGCCAAATCATGTTGCATTCGGTCGACATCTGCCAACTGCGATGAAACGATTCCGATTCCGATTCCAACGCATAAAGTTGAGAGGAAGAAGGATGATATTCGCATTCAGACAGACAACCTGAAGGCTGAAAGGAAGTGACTAGAAAAACGAATGGAAAGGACGAGGAAATGCTTGAAAAAGGCAAAAGAAGCAGACCCTCGACAC